>OW796119.1:613089-826707 GCA_941860345.1 Chrysodeixis includens | reverse complement strand
TTCAGGGTGAGTTGTATGACGGGAACAGGTGACGGACGGCAACGCGGGGACCTCTCCCGTCACAGTGCTGTACTCCAACGCCAAGAGTTACCAGCGCGCGGCCAAGCGACTGGGCCTTATGGACGACTTCAGGGTGAGTTGTATGACGGGAACAGGTGACGGACGGCAACGCGGGGACCTCTCCCGTCACAGTGCTGTACTCCAACGCCAAGAGTTACCAGCGCGCGGCCAAGCGACTGGGCCTTATGGACGACTTCAGGGTGAGTTGTATGACGGGAACAGGTGACGGACGGCAACGCGGGGACCTCTCCCGTCACAGTGCTGTACTCCAACGCCAAGAGTTACCAGCGCGCGGCCAAGCGACTGGGCCTTATGGACGACTTCAGGGTGAGTTGTATGACGGGAACAGGTGACGGACGGCAACGCGGGGACCTCTCCCGTCACAGTGCTGTACTCCAACGCCAAGAGTTACCAGCGCGCGGCCAAGCGACTGGGCCTTATGGACGACTTCAGGGTGAGTTGTATGACGGGAACAGGTGACGGACGGCAACGCGGGGACCTCTCCCGTCACAGTGCTGTACTCCAACGCCAAGAGTTACCAGCGCGCGGCCAAGCGACTGGGCCTTATGGACGACTTCAGGGTGAGTTGTATGACGGGAACAGGTGACGGACGGCAACGCGGGGACCTCTCCCGTCACAGTGCTGTACTCCAACGCCAAGAGTTACCAGCGCGCGGCCAAGCGACTGGGCCTTATGGACGACTTCAGGGTGAGTTGTATGACGGGAACAGGTGACGGACGGCAACGCGGGGACCTCTCCCGTCACAGTGCTGTACTCCAACGCCAAGAGTTACCAGCGCGCGGCCAAGCGACTGGGCCTTATGGACGACTTCAGGGTGAGTTGTATGACGGGAACAGGTGACGGACGGCAACGCGGGGACCTCTCCCGTCACAGTGCTGTACTCCAACGCCAAGAGTTACCAGCGCGCGGCCAAGCGACTGGGCCTTATGGACGACTTCAGGGTGAGTTGTATGACGGGAACAGGTGACGGACGGCAACGCGGGGACCTCTCCCGTCACAGTGCTGTACTCCAACGCCAAGAGTTACCAGCGCGCGGCCAAGCGACTGGGCCTTATGGACGACTTCAGGGTGAGTTGTATGACGGGAACAGGTGACGGACGGCAACGCGGGGACCTCTCCCGTCACAGTGCTGTACTCCAACGCCAAGAGTTACCAGCGCGCGGCCAAGCGACTGGGCCTTATGGACGACTTCAGGGTGAGTTGTATGACGGGAACAGGTGACGGACGGCAACGCGGGGACCTCTCCCGTCACAGTGCTGTACTCCAACGCCAAGAGTTACCAGCGCGCGGCCAAGCGACTGGGCCTTATGGACGACTTCAGGGTGAGTTGTATGACGGGAACAGGTGACGGACGGCAACGCGGGGACCTCTCCCGTCACAGTGCTGTACTCCAACGCCAAGAGTTACCAGCGCGCGGCCAAGCGACTGGGCCTTATGGACGACTTCAGGGTGAGTTGTATGACGGGAACAGGTGACGGACGGCAACGCGGGGACCTCTCCCGTCACAGTGCTGTACTCCAACGCCAAGAGTTACCAGCGCGCGGCCAAGCGACTGGGCCTTATGGACGACTTCAGGGTGAGTTGTATGACGGGAACAGGTGACGGACGGCAACGCGGGGACCTCTCCCGTCACAGTGCTGTACTCCAACGCCAAGAGTTACCAGCGCGCGGCCAAGCGACTGGGCCTTATGGACGACTTCAGGGTGAGTTGTATGACGGGAACAGGTGACGGACGGCAACGCGGGGACCTCTCCCGTCACAGTGCTGTACTCCAACGCCAAGAGTTACCAGCGCGCGGCCAAGCGACTGGGCCTTATGGACGACTTCAGGGTGAGTTGTATGACGGGAACAGGTGACGGACGGCAACGCGGGGACCTCTCCCGTCACAGTGCTGTACTCCAACGCCAAGAGTTACCAGCGCGCGGCCAAGCGACTGGGCCTTATGGACGACTTCAGGGTGAGTTGTATGACGGGAACAGGTGACGGACGGCAACGCGGGGACCTCTCCCGTCACAGTGCTGTACTCCAACGCCAAGAGTTACCAGCGCGCGGCCAAGCGACTGGGCCTTATGGACGACTTCAGGGTGAGTTGTATGACGGGAACAGGTGACGGACGGCAACGCGGGGACCTCTCCCGTCACAGTGCTGTACTCCAACGCCAAGAGTTACCAGCGCGCGGCCAAGCGACTGGGCCTTATGGACGACTTCAGGGTGAGTTGTATGACGGGAACAGGTGACGGACGGCAACGCGGGGACCTCTCCCGTCACAGTGCTGTACTCCAACGCCAAGAGTTACCAGCGCGCGGCCAAGCGACTGGGCCTTATGGACGACTTCAGGGTGAGTTGTATGACGGGAACAGGTGACGGACGGCAACGCGGGGACCTCTCCCGTCACAGTGCTGTACTCCAACGCCAAGAGTTACCAGCGCGCGGCCAAGCGACTGGGCCTTATGGACGACTTCAGGGTGAGTTGTATGACGGGAACAGGTGACGGACGGCAACGCGGGGACCTCTCCCGTCACAGTGCTGTACTCCAACGCCAAGAGTTACCAGCGCGCGGCCAAGCGACTGGGCCTTATGGACGACTTCAGGGTGAGTTGTATGACGGGAACAGGTGACGGACGGCAACGCGGGGACCTCTCCCGTCACAGTGCTGTACTCCAACGCCAAGAGTTACCAGCGCGCGGCCAAGCGACTGGGCCTTATGGACGACTTCAGGGTGAGTTGTATGACGGGAACAGGTGACGGACGGCAACGCGGGGACCTCTCCCGTCACAGTGCTGTACTCCAACGCCAAGAGTTACCAGCGCGCGGCCAAGCGACTGGGCCTTATGGACGACTTCAGGGTGAGTTGTATGACGGGAACAGGTGACGGACGGCAACGCGGGGACCTCTCCCGTCACAGTGCTGTACTCCAACGCCAAGAGTTACCAGCGCGCGGCCAAGCGACTGGGCCTTATGGACGACTTCAGGGTGAGTTGTATGACGGGAACAGGTGACGGACGGCAACGCGGGGACCTCTCCCGTCACAGTGCTGTACTCCAACGCCAAGAGTTACCAGCGCGCGGCCAAGCGACTGGGCCTTATGGACGACTTCAGGGTGAGTTGTATGACGGGAACAGGTGACGGACGGCAACGCGGGGACCTCTCCCGTCACAGTGCTGTACTCCAACGCCAAGAGTTACCAGCGCGCGGCCAAGCGACTGGGCCTTATGGACGACTTCAGGGTGAGTTGTATGACGGGAACAGGTGACGGACGGCAACGCGGGGACCTCTCCCGTCACAGTGCTGTACTCCAACGCCAAGAGTTACCAGCGCGCGGCCAAGCGACTGGGCCTTATGGACGACTTCAGGGTGAGTTGTATGAAGGGTTTGATGGGCCTGTTAGTCTCATGGTTAGAGACCCTGACTGCTATACAGGAAGTCGTCGGTTTGGACAGACGGTCGTCCCCACTCAGGACAGATGTTCCTGTGATGAGTCCCCCCCCTCCCCTCGACCCGCCCCGTCGACTCCCTTGCGGAGGATAGTCCATGAAGATTTCCACTGAGACACAAAAGTAAGATTAACACCAGATCTAGGACATTCTCCTCGCCCCTTGTGATATTTCGTGACTTTTATGTCAAACACCTCGAACGACCAGTTTGGGACTAAATGGGGCCCTATGTCTGTCCAGTTTTTCGACCAGATAGATTGCCGTGTGGTATCATAAAAATGTTGCTAACTATCGTATTTTTCATAACTTCCAGAGCGGAGTCCCTCGCACGGCGTACCGTGGTATAGTCACATGTTACGTTCGCGGGCGCCGCGTGTATCTCGCGCCAGACTTCGACTGGACCAAGTACGACCCCACGTGGGGGTAACACACAACACACGCTGGTTATCATGTAGTATTCGTTTACAGGTAAAAGAGACTTTATGTTTAATGCCCCCCTTTGTGAGTTTAATATGTCTTTTGACCCCATGTGGGGGAATAGTCGTGGTTGTCACGCCTTGTTGAGTTTAAAACAAGTCTTTCGACCCCATGTAGGGTCAAAAGACATAATTAACCCCGCATGGTATGTCTTAAGTCACGACTTTTGACCCCACGTGATTATAACTTGAATTAATAAATTGTGGGTGGTCATAAAAGTTCATGTCATATGACCCCACGTGATTCGCATTTATTATTTAACAAATCCAAGACGTTTAGTGATGTCCTATATATTTTTATTTAGTGACACCGATAAGGTCGATTGGCTAATAATATTACGCCTTTGAAAATACAACTTGATGAAGAATTGTTACCGTAAAAATAATGTGTAGTTTCTCATTTTTTTTACTATTGCTCAAATACAATAAATTTTTGGACAAGATAAAACTAACAGTAAAATATGATAACTAAAAACGACTGAAAAACGTTTCGCTCATTCAAAACGCTTTCGCATACTAAACTTATTAACTAATAATATTTGACTAGATACAAGATTATTTAGGGTCATTTGACCTCAAATAAGATTCTACCGGGGTCCTTCAAGTTATATTGTACGTAATTTTATTCAAAAATTATGTATTTCTATTTCAGATAATACTTTATCCAATTTGTAATTATATTTGACCCCAAGTGGTGTCCAAAATCCCAAATGGGGTCAATAGTCTTAAAAATCGAGGTCAAATGACCCCCAATAAACTGACGATACGACTATATCGAGGATACTGTAAAGCTACCAATAGAGAAATAATGTAAATAATAACGAGTTTAATCTCGAACGTTTTGGAATATTTACACTATGTAGTTGTACATTTTTTAATAATACTAATAAATATTAAATAATTGACTATTTTAAGTGTACACTTGTTTTGTCGCCCGTTGTTTGAAACTTGAAAGTTAAATATCTATTTTTATTCCACGACTTTACACCCCCAATTTTTGTCAAAGCCACGTTTATTAATAAACAATCGTGGGCAAATAGTTCTTAGTTTATAAACTTCGGGCTTCAAAACAAGTGCTTGTATCAGCATATTATTCTGCTATGAGACACACTGAATCTACATCGTTAGTAATTGTATTTACATAATTTCTCCGTAAATTCTTCTCCCTTATAATTTCTTATCCTCTCAGCCGAATGGCGTTTCTGCTGGAAATGGCCTCCTTCAAAGATTTCAAGAGAGACAGGTTGGAATTCAACATCCATTGTTTTCCGGAATTTCGTATAACAATATTTTTTTATTGCGATTTGACTATTTGTTTTTTTTTAACTGATAGTTTTCAGATAGACGCAATATTTTAGACGACAGACGGATCTTATTCCCAATATAATTCGATATTTTTTTTCTCCCGACGTTTCGGCCGAGTTGCACCAGTCCACCGGTGACCACGGTTGATGCAACTTGGCCGAAACGTCGGGAGAAAAGAAATATCGAATTATATTGCGAATAAGACCCGTCTGTCGTCTAAAATATGTGTACAAATCGCGAAAGTTAAAAACATAAAAACTCAATATTTCATATATTACTAGTTTCTGTTTAAAAACATTATATTTCTAACAATTGTAGTTTCAGTGTGTCTAAATATATAATTATAATCATGCCAGCATTGATATTCGTCGTTTCGACTTACTTAAGGCATTACTAAGGCGTCTTAGTAACACTATAAGTTACTAAGTACAGTGATTCTAGGATAACATTGTATATATAATGTAGTTTTAACTCATTTAAACGAAAGCGAGAAATATCGTGCGAAATATAATACATTGCCGGTCATACATCACTATTGACAGGCCTGTTGGTCTAGTGGTTAGTGGCCCTGACTGCTATACCGGAGGTCGTGAGTTCGATTCCCACCCAGGACAAATGTTTGTGTGATGTGCACGATCATTTGTCCTGTGTCTGGGTGTAATTTATCAGTTATCTAGTACTCATAACACAAGTTTATATCGTATATTTAATTTCAGACTAGATGGCGTTGTGTAAATGTTGTGTAATATATATTGTTTATATTTATTGATACTACTAGCAAAGTAATGTATTGTAACTCGCACGATATTCCTCGTATCGTGTAAAAGAGTTGTTAGAATGTAAGGTATATTGGTAGTGCACAATATTAAATTGAACTAAATAGTCTAAATACTATCCTGCAAAATATCCAAGCATTTTCCATAGTACTTTGTTCCTGGCCAATTTCATGATTCCTCGTACATAACTATAACAATGTAACTTAGTTTTCATTCTTACACACACTTCTGAGGTCCCAAACTAGACATAGCCTGTACTGCGGTAATACAACATCTAAAAAACTTACTTACACATACCTAGGTATATAAATAATATCTTTTTTTCGTGAGATATCATCAAATGACTCCGCCCGCTGTGGGCGCAGCAGGAGGGAGGGTCAGACTTTTACTGACTAAAATCCACTAGGTTCCTCCTGGAGCCCTTTTTAGTCAGTAAAAGTCTGACACGTTGCGCCCACTGCGGTCGGGGTCATTTGATGATTTCCGAGGAATAAAAAAAAGGGGGTGCTGGTAAACCTATAACTTTCATTTAGTATTAATTCTCCATTCAGTACAAAAACGCATTTATTTAATTACTTAATATTGTGCACTGCCATATTAAATATTCAATATTTGTCATCATCTTAGAATAACATTATATTATTTTTTAATTGTACGAATGAATTTCTGATTATTTTAAAATGTTTTAACATACTTGAAAAATATGGACAAGTTTCTAAAATGATAATTTTTATATATCATTTTAGAAATTTGTCATATTTTAAAACTGATATTGCATCCTGTCATATTTTAAAACTGAATTGTAACATATATTTTCCAGTCACAATGTAGCTATTATTTTTGATAAGAAATTGTAATTATTTTAATTGAGAAATTGAGTCACAAATCTAGTTTAAAACTGTACCATTATGATTGACTAGATTTGTCCGATTTCCATCTTAGTAAAGAACTATAAGGATCTTTTATCACGTGGATGACATTAACATGAGGGCGCTGGTGTGCATATTCGCAACAAGAATCAACTCAACTGTCTGTCAAAAGTGATGGTGTTTCATATATGACGGCATTAGTTCCAATTTCGGCCACGTGCCAAAAGATCCTTGTAGCGCTTTATTAAATCTCGGTTTCTTAATAACTATTCAATTTATCTGTTTCCAATGTAGAATGTAAACTTAGTCGATCATAAAATTCCTTATTATTTCTAACAATTGCTGTGAAACTGAGTATTAGTGTCTCAATTTAGCGTTTTAATGATTTAATTCTAATTCACGAGCGTTTAATAAATATCTTATTTTATTTAAACGTAGGTCTTACCAAGAGTCTTTTAAAGTAATATTATTACAGTTGTGGAAGAGAGACGCCGCTCTACGTCGTGTAGTGCGCTGTCACGCTTCCACAATTGCAATGATATTTCTTCATGATGTCGCGGTAGCTTCTCTGGTCTTTAAAAGTATTTAATTCTCTACATTTCTGTTCCTAAAATAAAGTAATCTGTGTCCTTTTCGACACTCCATACCAAATTGAAAGAAAATTTGTTTAGCTGCATATGCAAAACAGACAGATATAGTTGTTTTAGCATTTACCTTATAGTATTAGTATGTGTTTTAGAATTAAATCAATAACACCTAAATATTAATTCTTCCATTCCAATTTATTCCTTATTGTGTGTAACATATAGTATTGTATTATTCGTATCCATGGTCGCATAAACTGATTTCTTAACATACCGAGTATAAGACTGTGATCTTCATTGTAATATAATTGTGCTTGTATATAGCCAAAGTTATGTATTTATAACTTAATATATTAAATGGTTTTGTTTATAATTGTTGTATTTTTATTTTGCGGTTAGAAAATTACGGAATATAGACTTAAAAAGTAGTATACTTATCTGTATTCTCTGATTAGGCCAGTGACGTCACTGACAATCCTTTTATTTTACTTATTAGCGTCTCACCATTAGGCAAAAGCTTTCCTTTGAGTTTTGTAATCTTTTGCGATGTCTTATAAAAGCAGATTCATTTTGTAGTTGATATAATTGCCTTTGCAATTTGCTATATATAACAAGATCGCTTGCACATTGCACAAGCTATATGCAACTCTAGCGAATTAAAACTTTGTGAGAGAAAATAATTTAAACTCATTTGGCCAGGACTTCTACTAAAATTACCTAATTGAATACATCTTGATAAAACCCGAAGGTGTAGGTAAATAGGTTCTTCGTATGTCCGGGTTATCAGACTCGTGAAAAGGGGGTAGTTTTTAATCGCTAAAAGATTCTTTCCCGAAGTTAGTATCTTAGGATCTTACGTATAATTCATAGATTAAAATGATAAGGGCACATGATATTTAGGTACATTCGTACTCTTTGTGCTTATCTTTTTAATCATATTACAGTTATTACCTATATCTATGGTAGGTCCGTTTAAAAAGCCATTGACTATTTTATAGTTGCTACATAGGATTTCGTAAAACGAAACGCAGGTAATCCATGTCAAATCAACACATTTGAACACGCTATAAAAATAAAAGCCATAAATATTATTTCGTCATTTCAAGCATTTATCAAATTGCCCATTCATCATGATATTTCAAAACATAATTAGCTGATTCAAGCTTACCTTTCTTTATTTATACCAACGATAACAAAAGTCGTAATTATTTATTATCTTTCCAGCGCTCATAAATAAGGTAAAACAATAATATGACTCATTTGATACAAGTTTTATGCATAACATAACCTATACGAAGCATATTATTTTTTTATTATTAATTAAAATGGCTGCAGTAATGCCAAGAACGAGTTTTGCTGATTTCTGTGAAGGGATCGAACCAACATTCATTTTTGAAGATGAACAGGTATGTGAAGTTTTAATTTACTTTGTCTTGTGACATAAAATAGGTACATAAATAAACTGTTGGCAAAGGATATTCATGTAGGTAGTTTGTAGGTAAATAGGTCCATCTGAGCTGGGGTTTAAGCTGCGCTCCTTTGCTATGAGTAAGGATAGATGGAATAAAAAATGTTAGGAAAAATTGAAGTATGTAGAAACATTATTTTAAATGTAAATAGAAATACCATTCTTTGTTCCTCGCAATTTAATGAATCAATTAATATCGAATTAAAAGAAAAGTAGTTCCAAAATATACATACATACATAAACGTCACGCCTCTTTCCCTTGGGGGTAGACAGAGATCACATCTTTCCATTTGCTACGATCCTGGCATACCACTTTAGCTTCATCCACACTCATCAATCGCTTCATACACGCCCGTCGGATTAGGGAAAAACCATAAGGGCCAGGCCACACGGTGCGGTGCGGCTCCGGCGCGGCGCCTGTGCGGTGCCGCAACGGTTTCCTACATATAAAAATGTATGGTATGCCACACGGCACGCCCGCACCGCAGGCGCACCGGACAACGGCGCGAGGCAGACGAGGCGGGGAGGGGTGCAAGTAGTGTGGTGCCGCAGCCAAGCCGCTCAGTTGTTTATACGACATAGGCAAGAGTGTAGGACGACATAGGCAGGAGCCAAGCCAAGCCTGTTGCGGTGCCGCAGCGGCGCCGTAAGAATATTGCGACGCCGCACTGCTCGTGTGGCCGCCAGTGCGGTGCGGAGTAATGCGGTGCGGTGCGGTGCCGCACCGTGTGGCCTGGCCCTAATGCGGTGCGGTGCGGTGCCGCACCGTGTGGCCTGGCCCTTAGAGCATAATTTGAAACGCTTTGTAAGATGTAACTATCTTATACATATGACTTAATAAATATTTATTATCAAACTCGATAAGATTCTATTTGCGATGCGACAATGCGACAGTTTGTAAAATTGGTGGATGAATGTTTGTTACTCTTTCACGCTCATACGGCTGTATTAATTTTGAAGGAATTTGATTTGATGTTAACTGACACCCTGGAATTAACACATTAGCTTTATTTTTTAAGCGACTGCGCTAGAGGTAATACTTTTGCAGCTATAACCGACATTTGCGCGGTCGAAGTCGCGGGCAACAGCTAGTACGCAATAAGTATAAAAATATTTGTAACGCTTATTTTTTCAGTGCGTCGTGTTTGACGAAAATCAAAGAAACAAACAGGCGCCGGTACATTTCCTTGTAGTACCAAAAAAGGCGATCCCGAGACTGGTGTCGGCGTCATTGGATGATGAGAAGTTATTAGGTCAGTATAAACAATCGCTTTTCTTAACTATTTCCTAGAGATTCTATTTATTGTTTTCACAGCAAATATCGCTAAGAGTTACTTATGTAAGGTTTGGGCACTCCATATTTATCTAAACAGTATGTTCAAATAGACCTAAAGAATATGGTTTTTTTTAACATATAACGTTTTTTGAGAATAAAATAAACTGGTTTTGCCCACTTGAGATAAATGCGAAATATATGGAATTTATTTGCCTCAAGAAGTTTATAAAAACCAGATAAAGGTAGATGTGATTATAGTATTCTTAGATTAAAATTAAACACAACTAATTCATTAGATACGCGCCTAATTTGAGTCACACATTTACCCGGCAAACTAAAAATCTGAATTCGCGGTACAGACTAGTCATAGATTAAAAATATCTTTATCAAAGGCCATGAAAACCGACCTTGGTTATGACCGCCAAAAGAGTCGAAACCGAGGCTGTCTGCAAAGAGCCTTGGCCTCGCGAAATATTCACGGGCGAGGACATAGCCTTGTGGATCAAGGCAAAGATGTAACTCAGTGTTGCTACAAGTGAAAAATTACACTCAAATATATCTTTTTACGAGTTTTATATTCGGATATTAATGTGTATTATAATAATTTTTATCTACTTCACGACACTTATCTAATTAATTATTTTATCGAGTCAAATTACAAAAATAACGTTAAGATTCAAAGAACATAATGGTCGGATGACAGCTGTCGGAGACTACTTATTCGTCGGTGGCCTTTGTAGACTCTTAGCACAAGTAGTTTAAAGCGCTTTGACCATTACAAATAAATAAAATAATTGCTAAACACAGGACACTTGCTGATCGTCGCGCGGCGTACAGCTAAATGGAAAGGCCTTAATGAAACAGGCTTCAGAGTAGTCATGAACGAAGGGCCTGACTCATGTCAACTTGTCGACCAATTCTATGTCCAAGTTCTTGGTGGAAGACAAATGTGCTGGCCATTCTCTTAAATAAAGTTATTGCAGTCAATAATTTGTGTGTTTCATTTTATGCTTTAGCTATACATGTATAGGGAAGACTGTTTACTGAATGCGATTGTGTAAATGGCAAGTGACACGATGATGAGAGCTATCACTTTTTGATATACTGCCGGTTCGATGCCGTTGCCCGTAGTAGATGAGATGAGATGAGATAAAGTTCATACTATAAGTTTGTATCTGTAATAAGGTGAAAGAATTTCAGGGAAGCTATTTTAATAAAACGACCATCGACAAAACTCAAGTCTTTTTGCATCACCAGCTTACTAGCCACAAAGTTGTAATGACAAGTCATAACTGAATATTTTTGTTTCAGGTCACATGTTACTGGTAGCAAAGCAAGTTGCTACAGACTTAGGTGTTGGAAGTAGTTACCATGTGGTAGTGGATGAAAATCATCGCAATAATAAGTTGAAGTCTCTTCATGTCTTTGGCAGAGCTCTGCATCACATGGTGTGGCCCATGGGCCCTGGAGCCAGATTATAAGAAGGAAAAAGACTGATGTTTCTGCCGAATTAACTGATAATGTGTTATATTGATTTATTGTTAGGAGTAAGGTTAAGAATATGATATTTTAGTGTGTAATTAATTGATACAGGGTTAATAAATTTAAATAATTATTTATGTCTATCTTATTTCCTCCGTAGCACTTAATACTTTCTTAGTTTTATTGTAGCAGAATCTTAAGCGAACATGCCAATTTCGTATATTGGTTATTCCATTGTCAACCTTATATTTTCAAAACAATCGAACCGCTTCAGTAGCATTATAACCAATTGCTTTCCCATATAAAGTCAAACAATAGCATTACTTAATTTGCCTTCCCACGAAATATTTGCATAGCCGTACAATGTTTTATTTTACTTTGAATATTTTTTAATAAAAGTATTAATTTTTAACTTGTCTCAAAATTGTAAGTTAACTGTTTTTATCGTTCACATATTTTTGCATTCTCCTATAGTTCAAAAAGTACACAGGGCACATACCCCTGTACTTGATTTTGTGTTTTTAATGTGTACAGTTTTTGTTGGAGGCCCATGAACAAATAAATGTTTGTGTGAAATGAAACGACATAACCAAACGTCAGAATGAATTTTCTGCTAATATTTTTATATTCTGTGAATGTAATAGTTTTCCGAAACATGGCTGGTGGTGAGGTTGATTTAGCGCAGTCGGCGGCCCCGGCTGCCGATACTATCTTTGGAAAGATATTGAGGAAAGAAATACCTGCTAAATTCGTCTATGAAGACGATCAGGTAACTTTTTATGACCTATTTGTGAGAACTTAATCACGCCGGCCGGCTAAACAACCGTCAGCTGGTATCTATAATAAAATTTTCTTGAACTATGCACTTGATAAGTTTAGTCTTACTCTTATTCAATTGTGCACATAATTTAGTTTACAATCGATAAATTACCATGACAACGGCAAATTCAGCCTTGTAGCTTCGGAAAATAGTCCATTGTAGTTAATATCTGAGCTTTTCTTTTTAACAGTGTGTGGCCTTCCATGATGTGAACCCTCAAGCCCCGACCCACATCCTTGTGATCCCGAGGAAGCCAATCACGCAGCTATCCAAGGCTGAAGATAGTGATGAACAACTCCTTGGTAATAAACCTTTTTAGAATTGGGTACAGCAACAAAACTTTTTGGACTAAATTAAAGAAAAAAAAAACTGAAATTAGGTGGAAAATTGATCTCAGTAACAGTGTTTATTTTTGGATTTATTGAATGCTCAAAAGTTGCATAATACCCTTCATTTGTTGAAGTTAATTCAACATCAAATTCTAAAATATATTGCTTCATCTATCTAACAATAAAGTAAAAGACCATTATAAATACCAATGATAAGTTGAGCCTAAATTTCAAACATGGAATGTCTTATAACCATTTTTTCAGGACACTTGCTGATTGCTGCCCGCAAGGTGGCACATAAGGAAGGCCTTGACAAGTCCGGCTTCCGTCTAGTTATCAATGACGGCAAGAATGGAGCACAGAGTGTTTATCACTTGCATGTCCACATCCTAGGAGGTCGTCAAATGCACTGGCCTCCTGGCTAATCCTAATAATTTAATATTTATTCAAATGTAAAATGAATAAAATTGTTTCTTTTTTCATTTTGGTTTTTTTATACTTTTTTTTCACGTAATTCGTATGAATGTGTTTAAATATCGCCTTTAGCATCCTGTAGTTAGAAAGTAGATAAAACCAAGTTGCCTTATCGTATTACTGAAAGTAATAAATGTGTAGAATTGCTTTTGTTATCATTATTTTATTACAACTGTCCTTAGTGATGTGAACTTCAACTAAAGTGAATTTGAATTTCGCCAGGATTTCTTTGCGCTCGCCTTATTGAGCAAGAGTACGTCGGTAGGTGCCCTTTAACTGATCGGCAAATCAATAATTCAACGCTGTTGAACCTAGTAATAAGTGACAGTACCTAGCTTTTTTAAGACAGTGTAAATTTGTCCGTAGACAAAAATGACTATCTGGAATAAGCTATTTCCAGTTTATTGATACACAGGTAAAGCCTAAATTACATAATAGAATTAGTTCAGAATGCATTTATGGAATTTTTTATCTGTATATAATGCACCACTAATGTCAAACTTCTACCTACATCTGTACCTCTAGATATAGTGAAAAACATCTGTGGACAAAATCTTTAACTTCACTTCTACTACAGTGCATTATTGTTCTAAAGTTGTTTTACCTTGCAAATAACAAGTAAAATGTGTACTAACCACGTAATTAACTCAATATTTACGGAGTTCCAAAGAAACCTTGATCAAGAGCAAGACAACCGTGAGGTATGCGTATATTTGGTCAATATATAGCTAACATAAAATCATTGCCGCACTTTTATTTTCGATCGAGTTTTCAGTAAAAACGCGGTAAAATGTAATGAAAATGTACTGTTATATTATATTTCGTATCAAATATAGTAAGATTCATGTAACAAGTTCTTATTGTTTCAATTAATTCTATATTTTTCCGATACAGGCTATTCGAAATATTTGCAAAGATATAAGTCAAGTGCTAAGAGAAGTCACGACGATTCTCCAAGTTATTCACTACAATGAGGATGGGAGTAAGTAATATTATGTTTAACATCATATTATACATGTAACAATAAAACCTTTCGTCAATTTATCAAGTTAGTGGGTAGAGAATAAATTAGAATCCATTTTCCCATTGCGTTTTAGACGCCATGTGTGTGGTGTATGGAAAACATGTGCATAGTTAAATATTATCAATCATTTAAACAGTGTCAGGGGTTATTTATTTGCTATAATACCTACAAGACAATAAAATATTTATATGCCTCCATTGAAAACTTAATGTTTCATTGTTATTTCATTGTTACAATTCTGATTTTATATTACTTTCAGTATATTCAGGCTATAATGCTGGGAATTGATATCTGGGTCAGTAGGTAACACTATTTGACAGTCAAACTTATTGATTTTAAATGTCCTTATGAGGACACCTTAACATAAAATGAATTTACAATTTGAATTCTTTGGTATTACAATTAGTTATAATGGGACTACAAAAATTCACTCTTATACTGGGTATTATTCTTGATATTGTCATTGCTTAAATGAGTAAAAATATCTTAAATTCATTTTTAAGTATGACTATTATATTATTAACAGCCAATAAAGCAGAACCAGATCTTTAAACCTTATAGATGATAAAATAATGGATAATTTCTTAAAACATTACTTGCATCATGGAGACAAAGCTACACCTAGGATTAAAGTATTCTTAATGAACTGATTTAATTTAATCATGTATAATAATCACCATACATCAAACTTATTGTTTATCAAAACCAAAGAGTTTTAATTTTAAAATAGACCTTTTTTGAGTACTTAATTAATGATAACTACAGTAATTTGTTGCTAATATTTATTTATTTATTAAGAGACAATTGAACCATCAACAATACCATTTCAGTGTACAAAAAGTAATATTTACAACAATTATTGTATACATATGTGCATAACATAAAAGAATAAGCATTTTGTTTTCTTTGTACCACCCTATGTTTGACTGGTAGAGAATGCCTTAGGCATTAAGTCTGCCATTGTACAACATTATTTGTATAAGAAACATAAATAAATAAGAATAACAGGTGTTAATATATTTCTACTATCTCAATTAAGCTGTTTCCCCAAATAATAATTGGGATAAGGGCAGGGGAATGATGATCTCAATTAAGCTATTTCATATTACTCTATATTTATATTAAAGTTATATGTTACAGTTGGACCTGCTTGTGTGAAGGCAAGAGATCTGTTTGAGAAGGCACAGGAGGGATACGCAAGACTGAAAGAAGCCGTACCAGACCATGAGTATTTCAAGTAAGTATAACATATGTGGATATTATTATATGAAGGGTTTGGGGGAGGCCTTTCCTCAGCAGTGGGACACAACAGACTAGGGAGAAAAAGTACATATATAGAAACTTGTAGCTTTTGTCAGCATTTTTGCAACAAAAAGCAGCCTATGTAATATATAAATCTAGGGTCAGCTACCTAACATACTAAATATTGAATAAATTAAGCCATTTAAGTGTGAACTTATGTGTGATTTTTCCCATGAACATTTAATTTATTAACATCAGGATTTAAAATCACAATAATTTATTTGTTTATCATACACTTCACATCAGTAATTACAGGTCTTAACCTAATTCAATTGATGAAGTAATAAAACTAAATAATATAATAATCATATCCACAAATTTATTATAACTATTGATTATTGTTATTGTACAATTTATTAAGGAGCCAACACTGTTTATTTAAAAGTGTAATACACATGGTTTTTTAAATAGATAGATTCTAAGTCTTAATCTTATCTATTGCAGATACCAGGAGCACTGGCGCAGCATAACGCAGCGCTATTGCTTCCTGATCGCGCTCACCATCTGGCTGGAGACCGGCATCCTCGCGACACACGACACCGTCGCACAGATATTAGGCAGTAAGTCACACCACATAATACATTTTACATATTGTACAACACCATCTAGTCTCAAGTTAAGCATACTAAGTAGCTTGTGTAAAGACTACTAGACAACCAACAATCATAATAAAGTTACATATTTCTAAATACATACATATTATAAATAAATTACACCCAGACACAGAACAATTGATCGTCTGAATGTCAGAATGGTTTTCTGCTATGAGCAGCAGATTTCGATAAATATAAATATACCACTGCCACTATTAGACAGTGATTCTATTAGGAATTAATAGCACAATGCTTCATTTGTTTCAATATTCCTTTTTCAGGCTATTCAAATAGGAATGAAATGTGAACATTGAGCTCAAGTTAATGTGATGAAGAATTAACAGACGGGACTAAAAAAATAATATTCAATTTTCAGTTATATTAACATAAAATTGAGAATTATGTTAGTATTAACACACAATGTTCCTCTGTTGCAATAACAGTACAAAATACAAAGCAAACTGTTAATGTATAGTTAATTGTTGACTTTTTCAAGTAAAATTTGTCATTAATAAATATTTGTTTTCCTTTTTTCAGTAAGTGCTATAGAAAAGAGATGCGGGTTCCATTTAGACATAGAGGACTATCTCAGCGGACTGTTGCAACTGTGTTCAGAACTGGTAAAGTATATATTTATCACTCCATAGTATAAAAATTGCTTCCCGCAGTCTCTCTGTCCCTATGTATGCTTAGATCTTTAAACTATGCAATAGATTTTGATGCAGGTTTTTTTAATAAATTAAATGTTTTAAGAATAGCCTATAAACTTAGTTCTAAAGATTTTTCCCTAAGGTTGTACTTTAATAATCAATTTAGTCTATGGAAGGGTCTTAGTTTATTTCCACACCTTGAATAACCCACTGCTGGTCATCGGCTCCTTTTGTTTATGCCATACTCCTTACCTTTTGCGTCCATACTAATCCTGCTACTTTTGTAAATCGACTGCCTGTTTCATCCCTCGGTTTTTCGCCGTCCAATTTGACTGCCATTCAGTTACCACTCCACATCATCTACCCTCACATATAACTATCAATCAAATTATTAAATAATTCTTCATATTATATATTACTGTAACTAATCTATTTATTTCTTATACGCTCCAGGCCCGGTTAGCAGTGAATTCTGTGACGAGAGCCGACTATGAGAAGCCCACGCAGATATCCAAGTTTGTTATGGAGCTAAATGCAGGGTTCAGGTGAATATTTTATCGTCATTATGAGTATTATGTTAATATCAGAATCGGCTACTTTTCTTTGGGATTCCGTACCTCGGATAACATATTAATGCGTATATTTTTTGAGAAATATATTAATATTAGCCATACATTCCCACGCTAGACCACTGATTTTAGATTCCAATATTTAAAATCCAGGTTTACTTCATTGTCTGTGGTGTCTTAGAATAAGACTAGATAGTAAATATACCTATTGTGACTTATATATTCTAATTTGTCTCTGTTTACAGGTTATTGAACTTAAAGAACGACCATCTGCGCAAGCGCTTCGACGTGTTAAAGTATGACGTCAAAAAGATAGAGGAAGTTGTCTATGATCTCAGTATTAGAGGGCTGTTGGCGGCGCCCGACGCGGCTGTATGATTTGATTGCTTAATCTCAGTATTTACAAGTAAAACGCTAGTTATTTTAAAGATTAAAGTTTATTGAAAGTCTATTGACCTATCTTTGTTTTATTTTTATACCCAGTACCTACTTAATCTAATGTACTGTACGCTAGATCGCTGTTTGTTTTTCGTGGTCCTATTTTAAAATCCCCTTTTCGTCCATACCCATCAACTAAGAGTCGGACCCGTAGACAAGTTAGATTTTTGTTTGAAAGGCGACCTACGAATTGTTTAGCAATTTCTAATAATTTTTACTACTAGTGTCGTGTAATGATCCGCACTTGGGTATAGTAGACTAATAAGATGAATGATTTCGAAAGTGGATTTGACTATTTTCGGCAGGATTTAGGTGCCTAAAACAACATAATAACAGATACATTTCTCCAGATATTGTATTACGCTGATAAATCGCCCCAATGTATAACAAGTGAAAGTCGCGAAACTTGTCAAAAAGAATAAAATATTGCTAATCATACATTTGAGTGATCGATTCATCAGCGCATATTATGGTCAAAAAAATATTTTATTATTTATTATATTACCAAAAAATGTAACTTGTATTACTGCCCAGTTTTATTTTTATCCAGCAAACGCTATATTATCTCTCTTCATAAATTTTAAAGGAATCCCGCCTTTGATATTTTGTACCAAAGCAATGGTTGGATCTGTCATCAGTTTCCGTTTGCTGTTCATTGATGGCACCACTGTGTACTTGCTTAAAATGGTGGCCAGGCCGGTAAGGGACTCGAGAATACCAAACCTTTGACCTGAAAAGAAAAATACGTTTTTAATTTTCATGTTTTAAGACAGGGCCGTATACGTACGAAAACTGTATACAATTTCCGCATTCAGAGACCTAAATACGTCAAAACAATATAAAATACATTGATTGCCGCATACATTTTTTTTTTTCGTACTGAATATAATATATCGCGCACTTTACATTTTGAATAAAATCTTCTGCATTTGGAAACACCATTCGAAAAAAAAGCTAATGACGTCATACGGAAAGCGTCCATACATTTGCTATAACATACCGCTGCACACGTTCGGAAATATTCCATTCGGAATCGATACGAACTTCCATCGTCGTGTGATTACAAAGCGTAGTAAACGTACTGGCAGTATAATAGTCCTAACGGAATCCTGAATTCGTAGATCGAATACAAAATACATTATACGAATAATCTCATAGTTTAAAATTCGGTTCACGCAGTTGGCAATTTTGTTGGCAGTAAAAAACATTTTGTTTTGCCTCATTAACGAAACATGTTTGTTTGATTTCTAGGTTTTAAACTAGCTGTCGCTACACGTTTCTAGTCAGCAACAAAAGTCCACGAACACCATCAGATCACTAGATTAAAAGGGTCCCGTAATATAAACAGGTGCAATGACATTGTAATAGAAATTTAGGTAATGGGAAACAAAGTTACGTAAACCCCAGGATTCTATTATTAAACTACTGACCTCCAATTTTACAGATAATTAATTATTGTAATTTTTGGAGATCCGCCTTTGTCCATCAAATTTCAGTGCTGACCTTTCTCTCGGTACTTACCTATACAAGCTCGTGGTCCAGCACCAAACGGCAAAAACGAGAACTGCTTCATATCCTTCGCTTTATCCGGATGAAATCGCTCCGGGATAAACTTATCCGGGTCTTCAAAATACTTCTCATCATTCTGCATAGCTTGCAACGGAATTAGGACAACCACCCCTTTATCTATTGTCAAATTAGTGCCAGGGAAAGTGTATTTACTTGCACATTTCCTAATCAAGAAACCTATCGGTGGATACATCCGTAAGCCTTCTTTAAAAACCATTTCGAGATATTTCATCTCAGTGACGGATTCATAACAAATATTTCCATGTTTTTCTAGAACTGTGTCGATTTCTCTTTGGCATTTCTCCTGTATTTCTTTATTGTAAGCTAGTTGGTTTAATATGAAGCTCATTGACGCCGCTGATGTTTCGTATCCCGCGCCAAAAAGTATAAACGCTTGTGCAGTTAACAACTCATTGTCTATCGTAACCTCACATTTCTGTGGGACTCCATTTTCGTCGCGTTTGGTCAACGATTCACCGACTATAGTCTTTTTATTTTTCATTTCTAATAGGATATCCATGAAGTCTTTTCGTCCTATTGGCTTATCATTTCTGGCTTCCTTAATACTATTCACGATGCCGTATATTTTGTTTTCCACTTCTGGGGCAAAGAAATTAAAGTATTTGAATGTGTCTGAAGCCAAAAACTTTAACACAAAGACTAGATAATCGCGAAAGTTTACGTTGAAAATCCTTTTTCCTAACTTTCTGAAGATTGAAGCGTCATCATTCAAAGAGTTTGTATCTACGCCAAAACCGCATGCAGCAATGGCGTCTGTTGTGTATCTAGCCATCAAATCCCTCACATCTATTTCTTTGTCGTTTTCTGAACACTGCAAAACAATTTCATCCAGTCTTTTAGCTTGGTCTAAAAGTACTGGAAACATGGCTTTGAGTTTTCCAGTTGTGAACGCAACACTCATATTCTGTCGTAAGATTTTCCACAAATCTCCGTCTGCCGAAAATAAGTTGTTCATTAACGGCTCCGTCTCATGCATGTTCATTCCTTTTGGGTAAAAATGGAGAAAGTCCGAAACAAGCACATGCTTTATCAGCTGCGGGTCGCGAACGACTAGACTTCTGTGATTAGATTCGAAGCAACCAACACACTTTTGATCCGGAAAATTTCTATAGATTTCCGCTAGTTGATCCGTAGGACTGATTTTTCGGAGATACTTTCTCAAACTATTGCCAAAAAATGGAATAGGTTTGCAGTACTGTATCCCTTTCTTTTCCCAATATCGAAAGTTCTTCGTCCCTTGTATGTACAGCAAGATACAAATAACAATGACTGCGACTACAAACATGTTTGCATCGCTTCCGTTACGTTTGCACTGAGCAAGAGATTCGTATTTTAGCTATTTCTGATGCGTAATTTGCTTTTATATTTAAATAGGCACCTATTAATTTAAATATTTTTGCAATACTCTTTGATTAATCACTCGGGTTAAAGATCTTTTTTTGCGATGTAATCGATGGAACTGAGTTTTTTCATTTTATATTTATAGTAAGTATTAGAAACTCATTATTTTTCTTATTTAAGTAGGCACTTCAATCAATGCGTCTATAAATTACGATATTGCTTTTTAATGCTCTTGTGACAACTTATTATTAGAAAGTCGATACTGCGCTCTAAAACCCAACTAGCTGACAAAAGTAGTTAGAAGTAGGGCAAACGGTTGCCAAGCTTTAATAGCTGGATTACGGAGAGAGAGTAGAGGGGGTGCTTTTATTCGATGGGAGTCCAACATAAAATTTGCTTTAATAAAACCCATCCATAAAAAAACGAAAAAACAGACCCCAGTAACTACCGCCCCATAGCGCTACTGCCTACGGCTTCAAAAATATTTGAGAAGGCAATGTGCAATCGTGTATACTATTTTTGCGAAAAATATAATATATTAGATTCGATTGTCAAAACGGTTTCCGAAAAAATAGATCCACAACTTTAGCAGTTTATAAATACGTGCAAGAAGCCCTGAATGTAATAAATAATAGAAACTATGCAATAGGTATATTACTTGACATGACTAAAGCCTACGATAAGGTGAAATTTAGAATTCTTTTAAATAAGTTACACGGGATCGGGATATGGGGAAATGCGCTAAAATGGTTTGAGTCCTACTTAAAAGATAGGGAACAAATTATAGAAATAGAATATTTTAATAAAAACAATAACGAAATAGAACAAATCAGATCCACCCGTAAACAAGTGACCGCGTCTATCCCACAAGGCAGCGTCATAGGATGTCTTCTATTTCTCATATACATTAACGACCTTCCCAAAACAATTAACGGACCATGTGTGTTATTTGCAGATGATGTCTCTATTCTCACCTCGTGCCAAAAAATAGAAAATATTAATGATAAACTCGATTCTATTCTTACTTCAACATTCAATTGGATGGAAAACCACAACTTAGAAATAAACTTTTTAAAAACCAAATTAATTACCTTCCAACCCCATCAAAAAGCCCCGATTAAATTAAACTACTCCTACAATAATAAAAAACTAGAACAAGTTAGCGAATTCACACTCCTTGGTTTAACAATAAATACGCATGTAAATTGGAAAGCACATGTTCAAAAAATTCGAGCAAAACTTTCTAAATTTTCATACGCATTACGCGAAATAAAAAAAGCCGTCAACCCAAACAGCACTTGTCTCATATTATGCCTACGCCCAAGCGTGGCTCAGTTACGGCATCTTATTGTGGGGAAATAGTACCGATTCGCATACCATTTTTACCTTGCAAAAGAAACTCATTCGAATAATATCCAATATTAAACAAACAGATAGCTGCAAACCATATTTCCAAAAACATAATATTCTCACACTTACCTGTTTATACATTCTTGAAATATGCAAATTCATCCGACATCATCCAGAATTTTATACTATCCGACAAGATATCCTGAGTATATGGACGACAATTCAATAAAAAAATAAATAAACATAATTTTACACAGCACGCACACACACACACACACACACACTCACACATAAATATATAATAATGTTAGTATACAGTACGACACAAAAGAGATGAAAATAAATGAGGGCGCCACCATCGCTCATGTGGCAACCCAGCTAATATAGATAAAAGCATCTTGATACTTTAATTTTATACTCAAGTTTTACTAATACTAAGATATGTACTGCAAACCTCTCTAACCTCTTTATGCTGGGCCCTACCGGGTCCATATTGTTTCTAATATTGTCTTAACATTATAAAATGCCAACTGTATAACATATGGAATGCAAATAAAGATTTGATTTGATTTCATATTCCAACGCCGTGGCCTCAGTGTGGGTTGAAGTCATTAGCGTCTCATCCCGAAAATAAAAAAATAAGCTATTTGTTTGAACCGTTTGGGGTCAAAACTTTTGGACCTTGGGGTCTGCGTGCCAAGTCGCGTTTTAAAGACCTTGCAAAGCGCCTTGTTGAAACTTTTCGTAACCCAAAAGCTTGCTTTTACCTCTCATAGAGGATAAGCATTGCCATCCAACGTGGCAATGCCACCATGTGGGTGAACTTAGCAGATCAATGTCCAGCAGATCAAAAAAAAAAGTGTGTTCCTTTCGCATGCAGGTAAGTTTTATAGTTCCTGATAGTTTTCAAAAATAGTTCTGACGTTTTTGTCCCAAAAAATGACAATTAAAAAAATGGTCTGCTAACTTCCCGTAGCAGATCGAAAACTCGAAAATATCATTTTCATTGCCTTATAATATATTCCCACAGCCTAGAACTCTTTTGTTTTAGACAGAACTATCGCAGAACTGCAATGCACAATTCGATTCGAGTCCAGAACTCACGTCCCAGTGCCAGCAGAGCATGTCCAAAAACTTAAAAACTCGAAAAATATAATTTTTATCATTTGTAAAACTGCTTACAGGCTAGAACTCTTTTGCGATCCGCCCACATCCGCAACAGTGGGCGGAGAGGCGGTACGGAAAACTGACGTACCGCCTCACGCAGGTGTTGACCGGACACGGGGCCTTCGGGCACTACTTGTGCCGGGTGGCCCGCAGAGAGGCCACCACAGCGTGTCACCAGTGCGCTGATCCTGACGACACCGCACTGCACACGCTGGCCCTGTGTCCGGCCTTCGATGGGCCTCGCGCCGTCCTCGTGTCTGCGTTGGGCGGAGTGGACGTCTCCGCGCTGCCGGCTGTTGTCGCAGCCACGCTCAGCAGCCGCGTAGCGTGGGACGCACTGGCCTCCTTCTGCGAGACCGATGTGTCGCAGAAGGAGGCCGCGGAGCGCGTCCGGGAAAACGATCCGGACGCGCCCCAAATACGACGTCGGGTGGGGCGGCGAAGGGCCGCGCATTAGCGCGCCCTCCCGCCCTAACCAGGGTCCGGGCGGTGGCACGGGTGTCCGTAGTAGAGGACCCACGACGGGGGCCACATTCGGTGCCATGGGTGTGGTCCCAGTATCAGGCGAGGAGGCCGACGCCCTTTACGCGTCGGCCTCCAACATATTTTGCGAAAGAGCAACCCGCTGGCCGAAAACCGAGGCCAGCGGAAGCCCGCGGTCGGTGCATGAAGTAATGCTATGCGCTGCCATGCACCGACACCAAAGCGCGGATGACGTAGCACAGCGGTTCAGGTTTAGTCAGTAAGAGTCTGACACTACCCGCGGCTCCCCCCAGGGTCGCGGGTGTCCATGAGGATTCCCCCGCTTTACCAAAAAAAAAGGTTAGGTTTTTAGTTAGGTTAGATTTATAGTTAGGTTAGGTTTGGTTTTTAGTTAGGTTAGGTTTGGTTTTTATTTAGGTTAGGTTAGGTTTTTAGTTAGGTTAGGTTTGGTTTTTAGTTAGGTTAGGTTAGGTTTTTAGTTAGGTTAGGTTAGGTTTGGTTTTTAGTTAGATTAGGTTTTTAGTTAGGTTAGGTTAGGTTTGGTTATTAGTTAGGTTAGGTTAGGTTTTTAGTTAGGTTTGGTTTTTAGTTAGGTTAGTTTAGGTTTTTGTTAGGTTAGGTTTGGTTTTTAGTTAGGTTTGGTTTTTACTTAGGTTAGGTTAGGTTTGGTTTTTAATTAGGTTAGGTTAGGTTTTTAGTTAGGTTAGGTTTGGTTTTTAGTTAGGTTAGGTTAGGTTTGGTTTTTACTTAGGTTAGGTTAGGTTTGGTTTTTAGTTAGGTTAGGTTTTTAGTTAGGTAAGGTTAGGTTTGGTTTTTAGTTAGATTAGGTTTTTAGTTAGGTTAGGTTAGGTTTGGTTTTTAGTTAGGTTAGGTTAGGTTTGGTTTTTATTTAGGTTAGGTTAGGTTTTTAGTAAGGTTAGGTTTGGTTTTTAGTTAGGTTAGGTTAGGTTAGGTTTTTAGTAAGGTTAGGTTAGGTTTTTAGTTATGTTAGGTTAGGTTTGGTTTTTAATTAGGTTAGGTTAGGTTTTTAGTTAGGTTAGGTTTGGTTTTTAGTTAGGTTAGGTTAGGTTTGGTTTTTACTTAGGTTAGGTTAGGTTTGGTTTTTATTTAGGTTAGGTTAGGTTTTTAGTTAGGTTAGGTTAGGTTTTTAGTTAGGTTTGGTTTGGTTTTTAGTTAGGTTAGGTTAGGTTTTTAGTTAGGTTAGGTTTGGTTTTTAGTTAGGTTAGGTTAGGTTTGGTTTTTACTTAGGTTAGGTTAGGTTTGGTTTTTATTTAGGTTAGGTTAGGTTTTTAGTTAGGTTAGGTTAGGTTTTTAGTTAGGTTTGGTTTGGTTTTTAGTTAGGTTAGGTTAGGTTTTTAGTTAGGTTAGGTTAGGTTTGGTTTTTAGTTAGGTTAGGTTTGGTTTTTATTTAGGTCAGGTTAGGTTTTTAGTAAGGTTAGGTTTGGTTTTTAGTTAGGTTACGTTAGGTTTTTAGGTTAGGTTAGGTTTGGTTTTTACTTAGGTTAGGTTAAGTTTGGTTTTTAGTTAGGTTAGGTTTTTAGTTAGGTAAGGTTAGGTTTGGTTTTTAGTTAGATTAGGTTTTTAGTTAGGTTAGGTTAGGTTTGGTTTTTACTTAGGTTAGGTTAGGTTTGGTTTTTAGTTAGGTTAGGTTAGGTTTGGTTTAGTTTTTAGTTAGGTTAGGTTAGGTTTGGTTTTTAATTAGGTTAGGTTAGGTTTGGTTTTTACTTAGGTTAGGTTAGGTTTGGTTTTTAGTTAGGTTAGGTTTTTAGTTAGGTAAGGTTAGGTTTGGTTTTTAGTTAGGTTAGGTTAGGTTTGGTTTTTACTTAGGTTAGGTTAGGTTTGGTTTTTAGTTAGGTTAGGTTAGGTTTGGTTTAGTTTTTAGTTAGGTTAGGTTAGGTTTGGTTTTTATTTAGGTTAGGTTAGGTTTTTAGTAAGGTTAGGTTTGGTTTTTAGTTAGGTTAGGTTAGGTTTGGTTTTTAGTTAGATTAGGTTTTAAGTTAGGTTAGGTTAGGTTTGGTTTTTAGTTAGGTTAGGTTAGGTTTGGTTTTTACTTAGGTTAGGTTAGGTTTGGTTTTTAGTTAGGTTAGGTTTTGTTTTAGTTAGCTTAGGTTAGGTTAGGCTTTTAGTTAGGTTAGGTTAGGTTTTTAGTAAGGTTAGGTTAGGTTTTTAGTTAGGTTAGGTTAGGTTTGGTTTTAAGTTAGATTAGGTTTTTAGTAAGGTTAGGTTAGGTTTTTAGTTAGGTTAGGTTAGGTTTTTAGTTAGGTTAGGTTTGGTTTTTAGTTAGGTTAGGTTTGGTTTTTAGTTAGGTTAGGTTAGGTTTTTAGTTAGGTTAGGTTAGGTTTGGTTTTTAGTTAGGTTAGGTTTGGTTTTTATTTAGGTCAGGTTAGGTTTTTAGTAAGGTTAGGTTTGGTTTTTAGTTAGGTTACGTTAGGTTTTTAGTTAGGTTAGGTTTGGTTTTTAGTTAGGTTAGGTTAGGTTTGGTTTTTACTTAGGTTAGGTTAGGTTTGGTTTTTAGTTAGGTTAGGTTTTTAGTTAGGTAAGGTTAGGTTTGGTTTTTAGTTAGATTAGGTTTTTAGTTAGGTTAGGTTAGGTTTGGTTTTTACTTAGGTTAGGTTAGGTTTGGTTTTTACTTAGGTTAGGTTAGGTTTGGTTTTTAATTAGGTTAGGTTAGGTTTTTAGTTAGGTTAGGTTTGGTTTTTAGTTAGGTTAGGTTAGGTTTGGTTTTTACTTAGGTTAGGTTAGGTTTGGTTTTTAGTTAGGTTAGGTTTTTAGTTAGGTAAGGTAAGGTTTGGTTTTTAGTTAGATTAGGTTTTTAGTTAGGTTAGGTTAGGTTTGGTTTTTAGTTAGGTTAGGTTAGGTTTGGTTTTTATTTAGGTTAGGTTAGGTTTTTAGTAAGGTTAGGTTTGGTTTTTAGTTAGGTTAGGTTTTTAGTAAGGTTAGGTTAGGTTTTTAGTTAGGTTAGGTTAGGTTTGGTTTTTAATTAGGTTAGGTTAGGTTTTTAGTTAGGTTAGGTTTGGTTTTTAGTTAGGTTAGGTTAGGTTTGGTTTTTACTTAGGTTAGGTTAGGTTTGGTTTTTATTTAGGTTAGGTTAGGTTTTTAGTTAGGTTAGGTTAGGTTTTTAGTTAGGTTTGGTTTGGTTTTTAGTTAGGTTAGGTTAGGTTTTTAGTTAGGTTAGGTTAGGTTTGGTTTTTAGTTAGGTTAGGTTTGGTTTTTATTTAGGTCAGGTTAGGTTTTTAGTAAGGTTAGGTTTGGTTTTTAGTTAGGTTAGGTTAGGTTTGGTTTTTAGTTAGATTAGGTTTTAAGTTAGGTTAGGTTAGGTTTGGTTTTTAGTTAGGTTAGGTTAGGTTTGGTTTTTATTTAGGTTAGGTTAGGTTTTTAGTTAGGTTAGGTTAGGTTTTTAGTTAGGTTAGGTTAGGTTTTTAGTAAGGTTAGGTTAGGTTTTTAGTTAGGTTAGGTTAGGCTGTTAGTTAGGTTAGGTTAGGTTTTTAGTAAGGTTAGGTTAGGTTTTTAGTTAGGTTAGGTTAGGTTTGGTTTTAAGTTAGATTAGGTTTTTAGTTAGGTTAGGTTAGGTTTGGTTTTTACTTAGGTTAGGTTAGGTTTGGTTTTTAGTTAGGTTAGGTTAGGTTTGGTTTTTATTTAGGTGAGGTTAGGTTTTTAGTAAGGTTAGGTTAGGCTTTTAGTTAGGTTAGGTTAGGTTTAACTAAAAACCAAACCTAACTAAAAACCAAACCTAACCTTACTAAAAACCTAACCTAACCTAATAAAAACCAAACCTAACCTAACTAAAAACCTAACCTAACCTTACTAAAAACCTAACCTCACCTAAATAAAAACCAAACCTAACCTAACCTAACTAAAAACCAAACCTAACCTAACCTAACTAAAAACCAAACCTAACCTAACTAAAAACCTAATCTAACTTAAAACCAAACCTAACCTAACCTAACTAAAAACCTAACCTAACCTTACTAAAAACCTAACCTAACCTAACTAAAAGCCTAACCTAACCTAAGCTAACTAAAAATCTAACCTAACTAAAAACTAAACTTAACCTAACCTAACTAAAAACCTAACCTAACCTAACTAAAAACCTAACCTAACCTTACTAAAAACCTAACCTAACCTAAATAAAAACCAAACCTAACCTAACCTAACTAAAAACCTAACCTAACCTAACTAAAAACCTAACCTAACCTAAATAAAAACCAAACCTAACCTAACCTAACTAAAAACCAAACCTAACCTAACCTAACTTAAAACCTAATCTAACTAAAAACCAAACCTAACCTAACCTAACTAAAAACCAAACCTAACCTTACTAAAAACCTAACCTAACCTAAATAAAAACCAAACCTAACCTAACCTAACTAAAAACTAAACCAAACCTAACCTAACTAAAACAACCTAACCTAACCTAACCTAAGTAAAAACCAAACCTAACCTAACCTAACTAAAAACCTAATCTAACTAAAAACCAAACCTAACCTTACCTAACTAAAAACCTAACCTAACTAAAAACCAAACCTAACCTAACCTAAGTAAAAACCAAACCTAACCTTAACCTAATTAAAAACCAAACCTAACCTTACCTAACTAAAAACCTAACCTAACTAAAAACCAAACTTAACCTAACCTAAGTAAAAACCAAACCTAACCTAACCTAACTAAAAACCAAACCTAACCTAACTAAAAACCTAACGTAACCTAACTAAAAACCAAACCTAACCTTACTAAAAACCTAACCTGACCTAAATAAAAACCAAACCTAACCTAACTAAAAACCAAACCTAACCTAACCTAACTAAAAACCTAACCTAACCTAACTAAAAACCAAACCAAACCTAACTAAAAACCTAACCTAACCTAACTAAAAACCTAACCTAACCTAAATAAAAACCAAACCTAACCTAACCTAACCTAACCTAACTAAAAACTAAACCAAACCTAACCTAACTAAAAACCAAACCTAACCTAACCTAAGTAAAAACCAAACCTAACCTAACCTAACTAAAAACCTAATCTAACTAAAAACCAAACCTAACCTTACCTAACTAAAAACCTAACCTAACTAAAAACCAAACCTAACCTAACCTAAGTAAAAACCAAACCTAACCTAACCTAATTAAAAACCAAACCTAACCTTACCTAACTAAAAACCTAACCTAACTAAAAACCAAACTTAACCTAACCTAAGTAAAAACCAAACCTAACCTAACCTAACTAAAAACCAAACCTAACCTAACTAAAAACCTAACGTAACCTAACTAAAAACCAAACCTAACCTTACTAAAAACCTAACCTGACCTAAATAAAAACCAAACCTAACCTAACTAAAAACCAAACCTAACCTAACCTAACTAAAAACCTAACCTAACCTAACTAAAAACCAAACCAAACCTAACTAAAAACCTAACCTAACCTAACTAAAAACCTAACCTAACCTAAATAAAAACCAAACCTAACCTAACCTAAGTAAAAACCAAACCTAACCTAACCTAACTAAAAACCAAACCTAACCTAACTAAAAACCTAACCTAACCTAATTAAAAACCAAACCTAACCTAACCTAACTAAAAACCTAACCTAACCTTACTAAAAACCTAACCTAACCTAACCTAACTAAAAACCAAACCTAACCTTACTAAAAACCTAACCTAACCTAAATAAAAACCAAACCTAACCTAACCTAACTAAAAACCAAACCTAACCTAACCTAACTAAAAACCTAATCTAACTAAAAACCAAACCTAACCTTACCTAACTAAAAACCAAACCTAACCTAACCTAAGTAAAAACCAAACCTAACCTAACCTAACTAAAAACCAAACCTAACCTAACTAAAAACCTAACCTAACCTAATTAAAAACCAAACCTAACCTAACCTAAGTAAAAACCAAACCTAACCTAACCTAAGTAAAAACCAAACCTAACCTAACCTAACTAAAAACCTAATCTAACTAAAAACCAAACCTAACCTTACCTAACTAAAAACCTAACCTAACTAAAAACCAAACCTAACCTAACCTAAGTAAAAACCAAACCTAACCTAACCTAACTAAAAACCAAACCTAACCTAACTAAAAACCTAACGTAACCTAACTAAAAACCAAACCTAACCTTACTAAAAACCTAACCTGACCTAAATAAAAACCAAACCTAACCTAACTAAAAACCAAACCTAACCTAACCTAACTAAAAACCTAACCTAACTTAACTAAAAACCAAACCTAACCTAACTAAAAACCAAACCTAACCTAACTAAAAACCTAACCTAACCTAACTAAAAACCTAACCTAACCTTACTAAAAACCTAACCTAACCTAACTAAAACAAAACCTAACCTAACTAAAAACCAAACCTAACCTAACCTAAGTAAAAACCAAACCTAACCTAACCTAACTAAAAACCTAACCTAACCTAACCTAACCTAACTAAAAACCTAACCTAACCTAACTAAAAACCTAACCTAACCTTACTAAAAACCTAACCTAACCTAAATAAAAACCAAACCTAACCTAATCTAACTAAAAACCAAACCTAACCTAACCTAACTAAAAACCTAACCTAACCTAACTAAAAACCAAACCTAACCTAACCTAACTCAAAACCAAACCTAACCTAACTAAAAACCAAACCTAACCTTACCTAACTCAGTCTCAGTCCAATCGCGGTCCCAATAGGAAGCAATTTCATAGTGCTCCGAACTAAATAATTATTAAAATTGGTTTTTCTTACCTGACAAAGTCGTGCTATACACCAAAGTATTCGTCTCGGTGCAGTGCACCTAGAGACGCATCGTTACCAAGCCGGAAAACTCGCTGAAAAAAGTTCTGGAAGAAAAACATAAATTTAAGTGAAAAGTGACCACGTGTTTTACACTAAAAGTGAACATAAAAACTGAACGAGATCTGTCACCTATAAGTTTTTTAGTTGCATATTGTGGACTGCCTTGAGGCGCATCTTTTGACACATCACAAGATAAAATCGGACAACGCACTGAAGAAGGAGCTGAAAAATTAAAAATTTTCATAACCTAAAAGTGACGCATGGTTTTGACTAATACTTAAGCTAGAGAGCTCAAATTTGGAAAGCAAAAAGAGGATATCTTGTGGAGCATAAATTTGCTGAAATAAAAATTTTCAGTCAATTAGGAGCTGAAATACAGCAAACTGAAAATTGCCAATTCAAGAGCATATATCTCGAAATCCATCGCGAGGACACCCAAATTTTTCGTTTCCATCGGATGCGCGCTAGCCAGAAGAATCAGAAGAGAGAAAAAGTTTTTTTTTTTTCTGTAGGTTATAACTAGTAAAAAAACATTAAGTTGTAAAATATTTGAAAATTTGTGTTTCTTGAAAATTTCCTTAAGAAATTTTCCTTAAAAAATTGTAAATTTTTCCTAGTTGGGAACACTATGTTTTAGATAATTTATAGTATTTTTTTCAAATTTTTCTAGTCAATACTTTTAGAGTTATTGAATGTTTAGTGTTTTCCCTTGATAATTCTTAAAATAACACCAAATTTGATTTTATAAATTGCTTATTATTATTATATCTATCTAAGACAACTGCTTTAAGCCTAATAAGGACAGGCAAAAAGGGAAGGAGAAAAAAAAAAAAAAAAAAATTTTTTTTTTTTTTTTTTTTTTTGTAATTTTATATCAACTTTATTCATTACGATTCTACTATTGTATATATTTGACAGCTCTTTTGAGTGTATTGTTTGTTGTTTGTTTATTTGTCTGTTGCTTATAAGACCGGGGTTTATTGACTTCAGCCTTTATAATATAGGTTATCTTTTGACTTAAAGCTAATTGTTTATATTAAGCGCAATCATGTTTGTCACGGCCCGCTCACCAAATCCAAAGGCGTCCCTGAAAAGCAACTCAACCTCTCAAGAAGAGTGTAGCAAGCATGCGACAAGCAGTCCCGGAACCTCAAACGTAAAAGATGGTCAAGTGCGGAAAAGCGCGGGTGAAATCGAACTGAGAATCTCGGCAAAGTCTCCCCGGAGTATTGCAACTCAATTAAAATCGACTGAGAGACCCACCACCTCCCGACAGAAGGAGTCTCAACCGAAACCGGCCGAGAAACTGCCAAGACTGTCGCAAAGACCGGCCTCAACTTCAACAACCACAAATGTGGATAAAACCTACAGCAGTAGGGGCAAGGAAGCACAGGTCTGGCATTTGAAAGCCCTAAAAAAGATGGAAGAGAGCGGGAATCTTAGAAGGGACATAAAGGCCACCGTGATAGAGGCCCTGGAGAATATGGCCAGACTGGTAAAGGAGGCGGAGGCGGATAAAGAGAGCAGCCACTCAACCAGAATTGAACCCACTGAAGACATTATTGAAATAATGAAGAATGATGTGGGTCCCGCGGTGGCTACTCATGCTGCTCAGATTGAGGAGCATGTGAAACTGCTAAGGGAAAATAATGTCCTGCTAAAGGGACTAAAGGACGAGATTAACAACCAAAAAGAACTTTTGGAAAAGGTGAGCACGGCAACATACGCGAGTGTGACCGCTAATCAACAAACGGTCAAGAGCGATAAAACGCCTAAATTAAAAGAGACGCTCCACTCGGTAGTCGTTACCTCCAAAAATGACCAAGATTCCGGAGAGAGGGTTTTGGAGAAAATACGCGAGGCAGTAGATGCTAAGGAGGGCTGGATTGAGGTCAGAAACGTCCGAAAAGCAAAAGACCGGAAGGTCATAATAGGATTGAGCTCGAAAGCGGAAAGAGATAAGCTTAAGGCAAAGCTGCTATCAGTGAACGACCATCTAGAGGTAGAAGAAGTCAGAAACCGCGACCCACTCTTGGTTCTTCGGGGAGTGCTTAGGATGCACTCAGATGAAGACATCATAAAGGCCCTGAGGAATCAAAATAGGGATTTATTCCATGGAGTCTGTGAGGCTGACAACAGGGCTGAGGTACGTTACAGAAGAAAAGCCCGAAACCCCCATACATGCCACACTGTGATTAGCGTCTCTCCAATCATATGGCAAAGAGCAATGTTGAAGAAAGTGGTACAAATCGACTTACAGCCGGTGAGGGTCGACGACCAATCGCCGCTGGTTCAGTGCACTCGTTGCCTAGGCTACGGCCATGGAAAGCGGTTTTGCACTGACCCGGCGGACCTTTGTAGTCACTGCGGCGGACCTCACCTAAAGTCGGAATGTGCTGATTTCCTTACCGGATTACCACCAAAATGTAAGAACTGTTTTAATGCCAAGATGAACAGCACCGAGCATAATGCCTTCGACTCATCCTGCCCAATTAGGCAAAAATGGGATGCCCTAGCCCGTTCTACAGTTGCCTATTGTTAAGGGCACCCAAAATACAAATATCCCCTACTGGGTCGCGCAAAGTAATCTGCAAAGGAAAAGACTGGCAACACAGGAGCTATTAATCGAAGCGGAAAAGCGGGGCATAGCAGTGGCGCTAGTACAGGAGCCTTATGTGGGCGCAGGAAAGAGAATGGTTAGCCACAGAGGCATGCGAGTATTCCAGGTCCCGGACGAAGCAGATGGAACTACAAAGGCAGCCATAGTGGTGTTCAAATCAGACCTGAATGTAATTCAGCACCCTGAGCTGACCACCACTAACATTGCGGTAGTCGAGATCCAGACCGAGGCATGGAAAATAGCGATCATTTCGTATTACTTCGAGCCTAACCAGCAGATCCAACCATACCTGGACCAATTAAGAAAAACTGTTCAGGCGCTCAGAGCAGATATCGTACTGGGAGGTGACTCCAACGCCAAAAGTAATTGGTGGGGGAGCATGTCAACAGATAACCGAGGCGAGGACTTCGCCGGGACCCTGCACGAACTGGACCTACACGTTCTCAACGAAGGTGTTTTACCAACTTTTGATACCATTAGAGGTGGTGTACGGTACTCTAGCTACATCGATGTGACGGCATGCACTGTGGGGGTGCTGAATCGCGTAACGGATTGGAAAGTCGTTGAGGACTTGACGGGCTCGGACCATAACGGTATAATCTTTAGTATAAATATCAGAAAGTCAAAAGGCACAAAAATCGAAAGAACTACTAGAATTTACAACACAAAAAAAGCTAATTGGCAACAATTTAATGAAAAATTGCTCCAATTAAAAACAGAAAATAAATTAAACAAAACAGAAATAAATAAAGTAGTAAACACTAATAATATAGATAAAGTAATAAACAAAATAAATGAAATCATAACAGAGGCATCTATGCATGCCATCCCTAAAAAGAAAAATAATGAAAAATTTAACTTACCGTGGTGGTCTGAAGAACTTGCAGTCATGAAATCCCAACTCGCGACGAAGAAGCGAAGAATCCGCTGTGCAGCACCTATCCGCAGGGCAGCCGTAGTGGAAGAGTATCTGAAACACAAACAAGAGTATGAAACGAAAACGAACAACGCTCAGGCTCAAAGCTGGAAGGAATTCTGTAAGAGACAGGATAGAGAGAGCATGTGGGCCGGTATATACAGGGTCATCGGTAGAGTCACCAAAAGAGAAGAGGATGCGCTGTTGCAAAAAGACGGTAAAACCTTAGATGCTAACGACTCGGTGAAGTTACTTACGGAGACTTTTTACCCGAAAGACTCTAAGAATACGGAAACTGAATACCACCGAGAAATCAGGAAATTGGCAGATAGGGTGAACGGAGATGATGAAGATGATTCCTCTGAACCCCCATTCACCATGACCGAACTAAAGAGAGCCAGCGCGTCCTTCAACCCTAAGAAAGCGCCAGGAGCGGACGGCTTCACGGCCGACATATGCCTCGCCGCAATCAACAATGACCGGGAACTTTTTCTGTCGCTCTATAATAAATGCCTCGAGCTGCACCACTTTCCAAAGATCTGGAAGGAGGCAATTGTCGTGGTACTGAAGAAACCCGGTAAGACCACATATACAGACCCTAAATCCTATCGACCTATAGGGCTACTTCCAATCCTCGGTAAGGTCTTTGAGAAAATGCTGGTCAGCCGACTCAGACACCACCTTCTGCCGAGAATGAGCGTCCACCAATATGGATTCATGCCGCAAAAAAGTACCGAAGACTCCCTCTATAACCTGATACAACACATCAGACGAGGACTTGAACAAAAGAAGATACTCACCGTCCTATCACTGGACATAGAGGGAGCCTTCGATAACGCCTGGTGGCCAGCGTTGAGGCTAAGGCTTTATGAAGAGAAGTGTCCTGTGAAAATAAGGAAGACCATAGACAGTTACCTTGCCGACAGAAGAGTCAAGGTCAGATATGGTGGAACGGAGGCAGGCACAGAAACCACTAAAGGATGTGTACAAGGGTCCATAGCGGGTCCGACCTTATGGAACCTCCTGCTCGACCCTCTCCTTAAAGACCTAGAAAAACAGGACGTCTACTGCCAAGCCTTCGCAGATGATGTAGTGCTCGTCTTCGAGGGAAAGGAGGCCTTGGAAATAGAGAGAAAGGCAAATGAGATCCTAATAAGGGTCGAGTCATGGGGAAGGAAAAATAAGCTAACCTTTGCCGCTTTAAAAACTAATGCCATGACAATTACCCGAAAACGCGCATACGATAACCCGCGACTCAGCATGGGGGGGATAAACATCGGTATGAAGGACGAAATAAAAATATTAGGGGTTACAATTGACAAAAAACTTACATTTAATAAACACGTCACAAATCAATGTCGGAAAGCAATTGGCATTTACAAAAAGCTTGCAAAAGCAGCACGGGCAAGTTGGGGTCTGAGTCCTGAAATAATCAGAACAATATATGTGGCAACGGTGGAACCGATCATCCTGTACGCATCTAGTGCCTGGGCGCCAGCTGCAAGGAAATCGTGCGTCAAAAAACAACTAAACATGGTGCAGCGCGGTTTCGCCTTAAAAATTTGCAAGGCCTATCGCACGGTGTCACTGCATGCAGCACTGCTGTTAGCTGGGCTTATTCCCCTTGACCTTCGTGTACAAGAAGTAGATTCTTTATACAGGGTCAAGAGGGGGGCGCCTCTGCCTGGGTTGGGAGACAGGGAAATCGAGCAAATGGCATCCGCAATCGAAGCACCCCATCCCGCCTCGCAGACTGATCTCCAGTTCACAAACCTGGTAGACGAGGATCAACTGAAAGATAACTCTGACTACTCGGTCAAAATCTACACGGACGGCAGCAAGTTGGATGGAAAGGTGGGAGCGGCACTGGCCATTTGGATTGATGGGGCCGAAACCAGACCAGTTAAACTTGGCCTGCCGTCATACTGCACCGTTTACCAGGCGGAGCTGCTGGCAATCTGTGAGGCAACGAGGAAAATCCTGAGAACAAATGCGGACACTTTCGGGGTTTACAGTGACTCTATGTCAGCACTTCAGACGCTAACTAACCTCGACTCCCTCCACCCGCTGGCGGTAGAAGCCAGGAGAAATTTAAGAGAGGCTTCTCTCCAAGGTAAGTCAACAGCGCTATTCTGGATAAAGGCACACGCGGGTTTGGAGGGAAACGAGAGGGCAGACCAGCTGGCAAAAGAGGCCGCTTTGAATTCCAAGGACAAACCAACATACGACCTGTGCCCAACATCATTCGTGAAGCGACAACTGCGATTAGAATCTATACGCGAATGGGACATAAGGTATCAGACGGGCGAGACCGCTAAGACAACAAAACTCTTTTACCCCTCGGCGATAGAGGCATATGGAGCGGTGCGCAGGATGGCAACAACGTTCCTAAGTACACAAATACTGACGGGACATGGTGGGTTCGCTGAATATCTGCACCGTTTTAAATGCAAAATGAGCCCATCATGCAAATGCGACTCGAGCGTAGAGGAGACCGTCTTACATATAGTGACAGAATGCCCAATCTATGGCCGGCAGAGATTCGAGCTCGAACAAAAAATCAATATTAAAGTAACAAAGCAAAATTTACCGACACTGATGAAGGCAAAATCGAATACCGATTTTATAAAATACTTGAATTATATAACAGAACAGGCAAATACAAACAATAAGCAATAAAAGTATGGTGACATAATATTTAAAGATATTACTGTTTACCATACAATGGTAACATGGGAGTAGAAATAAGCATAAGTAGATATGTTTAAAATAAAATATAGATGTAGTTAAAAATGTAAGTAATTAAGATGTAATCACTGATTAGTATGTAAGGCGTAAAAATGTAAGCAAATAAATAAAAAGTAATTAGATGAATTAAATATAAGGCGACGAATAAAAATAGTTATTAGTACCTAAGACTAGATTATGACAAACTGTAAAATAAAGAAAAACCATTCAGTGTCAATTATTTACCCTACACTAAGACACAGCAGCAACATAACAATATTAGAGATAGATAGTCTGTAGATATAATAGGCGGGCATCCCACCCGTAACAGAGAACACTAGATGAAGTATGAATGAGTAGTATGCAGAATGAAAGTGCGAGCGGAATAAATGATAGAACTGGAATGAAAAAGGCTCAACGATAGAAATAGGCTCCGATAAAGTTGGAGGTTACCGTATTATAAAAAAAAAAAAAAAAAAAAAAAAAAAAAAAAAAAAAAAAACCTTACCTAACTAAAAACCTAACCTAACCTAACTAAAAACCAAACCTAACCTATCCGAACTAAAAACCTTACCTCACCTAACCCAACTAAAAACCTATTCTAACCTAACTAAAAACCTAACCTAAGCTAAATAAAAACCAAACCTAACCTAACCTAACTGAAAACCAAACCTAACCTAACCTAACTAAAAACCAAACCTAACCTAACCTAAGTAAAAACCAAACCTAACCTAACTAAAAACCTAACCTAACCTAACTAAAAACCTAACCTAACCTTACTAAAAACCTAACCTAACCTAAATAAAAACCAAACCTAACCTAACTGAAAACCAAACCTAACCTAACTAAAAACCAAAACTAACCTAACTAAAAACGTTTGTAAATATTATATGTTTGTAAATATTTTAATTTTAGTTTTATTAAACATATTTGTTCCTTTTGTAGAGTTAAGACTAAAAACGTAATCTAACTAAAAAACAAACCTAACCTAACTAAAAACCAAACCTAACCTAACTAAAAAACCTAACCTAACTAAAAACCTTATTTTTTTGGTAAAGCAGGGGAATCCTCATGGGCAACCGCGACCCCGGGGGGAGCCACGGGTAGTGTCAGACTCTTACTGACTAAACCTGAACCGCTGTGCTACGTCATCCGCGTTTTGGTGTCGGTGCATGGCAGCGCATAGCATTACTTCATGCACCGACCGCGGGCTTCCGCTGGCCTCATTTTTCGGCCAGCGGGTTGCGCTTTCGCAAAATATGTTGGAGGCCTACGTGTAAAGGGCGTCGGCCTTTTCGCCTGAAACTGGGACCACACCCATGGCACCGAATATGGCCCCCGTCGTGGGTCTTCTACTACGGACGGTGGCACCCCCGTGCCACCGCCCGGACCCTGGTTAGGGCGGGAGGGCGCGCTCATGCGCGGCCCTTCGCCGCCCCACCCGACGTCGGCGTATTTGGGGCGCGTCCAGATCGTTTTCCCGGACGCGCTCCGCGGCCTCCTTCTGCGACACATCGGTCTCGCAGAAGGAGGCCAGTGCGTCCCACGCTACGCGGCTGCTGAGCGCGGCTGCGACAACAGCCGGCAGCGCGGAGACGTCCACTCCGCCCAACGCAGACACGAGGACGGCGCGAGGCCCATCGAAGGCCGGACACAGGGCCAGCGTGTGCAGTGCGGTGTCGTCAGGATCACCGCAATGGTGACACGCTGTGGTGGCCTCTCTGCGGGCCACCCGGCACAAGTAGTGCCCGAAGGCCCCGTGTCCGGTCAACACCTGCGTAAGGCGGTACGTCAGTTTTCCGTACCGCCTCTCCGCCCACTGTTGCGGTTGTGGGCGGATCGCAAAAGAGTTCTAGCCTGTGAGCAATTTTACAAGTGATAAAAATGATATTTTTTGAGTTTTGAAACATTCTTACATGCTCTGCTGGCACTGGGACGTGAGTTCTGGACTCGAATCGAATCGTGCATTGCAGTTCTGCTATAGTTCGGTCTAAAACGAAAGAGTTCTAGCCTATGAGCAATTTTAAAAGTGATAAAAATGATATTTTTTGAGTTTTCAAGTTTTCGCACATGCTCTGCTGGCACCAGGACGTGAGTTCTGGACTCGAATCGAATTGTGCATTGCAGTTCTGCTATAGTTCTGTCTAAAACAAAAGAGTTCTAGGCTGTGGGAATATAAGGCAATTAAAATGATATTTTCAAGTTTTCGATCTGCTACGGGAAGTTAGCAGACCATTTTTTAATTGTCATTTTTTGGGACAAAAACGTCAGAACTATTTTTGAAAACTTTTAGGAACTATAGAACTTACCTGCATGCGAAAGGAACACACTTTTTTTTTGATCTGCTGCAAATTGATCTGCTACGGGAAGTCAGCAGAGCATTTCATTAATTTAAATTTTTGGGGTAAAAACAGCAGAACTTTTTTTAAAAACTATCAGGAACTATAGAACTCAGCTGCATGCGAATAGAACTCTCTTTTTTTTTGATCTAATGACGCTATAAAAATAGCGTCATGAAATTCGTCCGCATCGAAAGCTAACGTATACTTATGTACATGTTTTTTTTTTAAAGTATAAATGAACATACTACATAGTAAATTATATATGTAATTAATTAAAAAAAAAAACTTCTAGTGTACTATGAAAAAAGATAAAATTGTTTTAAGACTATAAAAATATATACTTACTCAACTATGTGTAATAAAATCTTATTGCAATAAAGTATTGAATAATGGTGAAAAATAAAACAACAAAAAAAGAAATGCCAGCAATATTGTATTTTCCATACAATGTATAATTAATTCGCCGATAATGGCACAACTTGACATGTACGATCACTTATTTTAATACGATAATATTACTACAAAAAAGGTACATTATTTACGTACGTTTCACACATATTTTTATTCTTACACCATAATGTTAAGGTCAATTAAATTCCCTTGTTTCACAAGATTATCACTCTCACTGTTTTATAGGGTTCCGTAAAAGGACCTTAATACTAAGACTCTGTTGTCTGTCTGTCCGTCTGTCGTCGAAACTGTATTTCAAAGATCAGCTGCCCTTTTTATATATTACGGAACCCTTCATACACGAGTCCGACTCGCTCTTGGCCGGTTATTTTTAAATATTTATAAAATAGTAAATGCCTTAATAGGCCACCATTCGCATCTTCGAAACCCTAATAATAATGTCCGGACCGATTTCGGCCACGGCGACTAATCTTAGGTACTATGACACCAGCCAGCTACGCGGGATAATATATTACAGTGCACAAGCGTGTGCTAACACAGGTACACTCTCTATTCCTTTACTCTCATAGCCCGAAGGGACGGTAATCCGACACGACCGGAGAGAGATCAGGCGCAGGACACACCTTTTTACGTGCCTTCCGAAACACGGAAGCTGTGATATTTATTTTTAAAACGCACACAACATTCAAAAAGTCGGTGCGCGCCGTGGGGTCGAACTCAAGACCTTTGACTTTGCAGTCCTACGGTCTTACCCCTAGGCTATCACAGCTAAACCATTATCTATGGTTTTAACCATAAAGTTATACTAGTAGAATGGGGCTAGCAAAAAGTCGTGGGATGAATAGAAAAAAAATCGTAAAATAGTGCGAATACTAAAACAGCTATCTTATACAGCAGTAATAGTATCGGCATGCATCAACGTCTTTTTGAAATCATTTGGTTTGATTCAGTTTAAAATACTATATGGAAATGTTACTAACGAACCAAACCCAATCGGAATAAATGACATACATAATAGATTTCTCGATCGAGCGTAGTTCCAACTCGTGCCACTGCACGAATCAGCGCTAGTGTCGGGTTCCGATCTCAATGTCACAATTCAAATTTCTTCTTTCTGGCTTCGACAGGAGGAAATCCCGAAAAAGAAATTATTGTGCAAGCAATTTTGTTTTTGTTTATCCATTGTTCTTAAAATGAAGAGACCGGATGGGTGTCACGCCTAAAAACGTGACACCCGGTACGCCCCCCACTTTGCTACGCCACTGATTCCAATAGACTGTTTCTGTCTACGCCGGAACGCGACATTTTTCAAGCAAGATGGAACGCGCCCATTGCGGGAGCGAGAGATTCGCGCCGCTTGCTTCCGGCACTGCCATATCTATTGTCGCGACGAACATTATTACTTATTTTTGTAAAACCATAATTTTAGTCATTAAAAGTCTATAAACATCAAGGATCGATCTTATTCATTGTATCGTCCAGTTTCTATTCACCCCACAAATTGGCACAGATATGTTAATTCATCTTATTTTACAGCGATATCAATACTATACATATTAATTTCTTTGGAGTACAGCTGGGATGTAAAGCTGGTGTTTCGGCGTCACCCCACCTTTCTCAACGATCGCACGAACCAAGGAGAATGGGTCAAACTTCTTTTTGACCACTAGGAATCTGTAACAAGAATTATCGTTGAAACTTAAAAGGCACTTAATAGGGATGATGATAATTTTTGTTTTGAATCCGTCGTGCACACAAATTAAACATTTCAATGTTTAATTTCCAGCTGCTTATAAATAAATACTCCTCAAGATTCCCACAACGCCTCAGGGTCGCCTCAGACTTTTACTGACTAAAACCCACTATATTCCTCCTGGAGCCCTTTGAGTGCCGGGCAAGTGGTAACTCTCACGAACATCCCGCAGCCCTGGCAGAATAGGTACAGACCTGTCTTGCCCCTCTCCGTAGCTCTTGGAGGCGAGGCCAGCTCTCTGAGCGCAGAGGTGTAGGGCCGCGCGCTCGTCCTTACTGAACTCCGAGCTGAACACAAGGTCCACGTCGAAGGCATCGGACGCTATGTACCGCAGCCCTGGCAGAATAGGTACAGACCTGTCTTGCCCCTCTCCGTAGCTCTTGGAGGCGAGGCCAGCTCTCTGAGCGCAGAGGTGTAGGGCCGCGCGCTCGTCCTTACTGAACTCCGAGCTGAACACAAGGTCCACGTCGAAGGCATCGGACGCTATGTACCGCAGCCCTGGCAGAATAGGTACAGACCTGTCTTGCCCCTCTCCGTAGCTCTTGGAGGCGAGGCCAGCTCTCTGAGCGCAGAGGTGTAGGGCCGCGCGCTCGTCCTTACTGAACTCCGAGCTGAACACAAGGTCCACGTCGAAGGCATCGGACGCTATGTACCGCAGCCCTGGCAGAATAGGTACAGACCTGTCTTGCCCCTCTCCGTAGCTCTTGGAGGCGAGGCCAGCTCTCTGAGCGCAGAGGTGTAGGGCCGCGCGCTCGTCCTTACTGAACTCCGAGCTGAACACAAGGTCCACGTCGAAGGCATCGGACGCTATGTACCGCAGCCCTGGCAGAATAGGTACAGACCTGTCTTGCCCCTCTCCGTAGCTCTTGGAGGCGAGGCCAGCTCTCTGAGCGCAGAGGTGTAGGGCCGCGCGCTCGTCCTTACTGAACTCCGAGCTGAACACAAGGTCCACGTCGAAGGCATCGGACGCTATGTACCGCAGCCCTGGCAGAATAGGTACAGACCTGTCTTGCCCCTCTCCGTAGCTCTTGGAGGCGAGGCCAGCTCTCTGAGCGCAGAGGTGTAGGGCCGCGCGCTCGTCCTTACTGAACTCCGAGCTGAACACAAGGTCCACGTCGAAGGCATCGGACGCTATGTAGCGCTGCATCAGCTGACGGGCGCTGTTGCGGAGGGTGCGGATGTCTTGGGTCAGGTCGCTGCCTAGACCCGCGCGGTTTACCTATAGTAATAGATGTTTGATACAACTATTAGTCCTTAATACTCGATTTTATTTAAAAACGACTGCCGCACTGTGCCGCCGTGTTTAACAGACATTAAATTCACACAAACACATAAACTCTTTACGCTACGCTATCACTGCTTCTGATCTTCGCTTCAAGTAAAATACTCTATTTGAATCTGGGGAGTTAGGAATCTTCTAGAAGCTAAAGCTAGACTCACCAGCTGAAGATTCGGTTTGATAGGTTCCGCAATGCCCTGAGCGTCAGAGCCCAGGCCTCCGCCCTTCCAGCCCATCATCTTCATCATTCTGTTATTGGATAGAAGTATATGTATAGTTCGATCATAAATATTTATAAGGAGAGGACAATTTAACTAGGTAGAGCAGTGGCATAACTTAGTACAGGGATGGTGAACCAAAGCATGTGACTGAAAACTGATTTCATTTACGCAGATGCACTAAGGAAAAGGTTTAAAGTAGCTATGTAAAAACTACTTTGAGCTCTGAGCTAGCTTTTTAGATACAGTACGTTCATGACTTCATTAATAAATAAAAAAAAGGATACGTTAAGGTTACCCATCCCTAAGGCTCTAGACAGACTGCATTTCAATTGCAATCCAACTGCAAATTGCAGTTCAAGGGCAGTTTGAATGCAGTTGACACGACTGCAATAGAACTGCGAATCAAACGTCAGTCCGATTGCAGTTAAAATGCAGTCCGTCTGTCTAGAGCCTAAGTTATCACGTACATAAATATAAAAAGTGAAACTTATTTCAAAATCATTTTCTTGTTTTAGTTCAGTTAGCCTATAACCGCTCACAGTAACAGCAAAATGACTTACTTGATAGCTACAGTATTCTCCACTGGCGTCCCGAACATCTCCCGTCCGCGTTGGACGTCCACGTCCTTATGTCCTATAGTCTCACCGAGAGCTATCCACTGCTCCTTTATAAGCACGCTTATCACATTCTCGCGGAACCTCTGCAGCAATGGAAAAGAAATTGGTAAAAGACTAGTGCGTAGCTTGAAGAAAAATCGACGTCCTATAACGTAGAATACCCGAGAATGCTATTCACGAGCAGATTCAGACATGATTCAGACTTACAAAAGCGAGGCATCAGTAAAACAACTCGCAAAATCAAGACATAATATCACACACAAATGCAATCGCTGGAGCCAATTATAACAGGGAACATAACGCAAAACACAAGTAGTAACAAATCGCAATGGGAACGAGTATTATTATTTAACAACTGAACCAGATTGGCAGAGGTTGTCCTTTACCACTCTCGTTCACTTAATTAAGAGTTGTTAAAGTTCAATGGTGGAAACTGTATTTCAATGGAGCAAAATTGAAGAAAAACTGTGTTTCCATTCACCCGTGAAATGGTTCTATTCACCCCGTTTTACGGTACATGACAATTTATAACAACAAGTAAAACTTGGAAGAGATCTTGATCTTGAGGCCTTTGGGCAGCAGTGGAATTCTAATTAGAATGCATAAAAAAAAAACTTGGCAACAAGTATCACAGTAGTTGCCGAGAATTCGAAAGGAGTCTTTATTATTCAAAATCAAAATCAAAATGGTTTTATTTCGAGTAGGCCTTTTCAGGCACTTTCAAAACGTTACTGACTCTAGTTGTGCGGATTTAAAATGTTATAACAACTAAAATTATTATAACAACTTACCTTCCATGCCAAATTCTCTACGATACCCCTGGCTTCGTATTTGGTGCCCCTAGATTGAGCAATGACCCTCCCTTGGAGAGTCATACTGAAGATGTTGTCGGCATAATTGTTTCTTACATTGATACCGCAAGCTTGAGTGCTGGCTAAAAATATACATGTTTTACTTAAAAGGAGGTCCGAGTGTAAAATGAACTGTTTTTACAATTGTGATAAATATTTTTTTATCATTAGAATGTTGACTGGGTACAAAACTTAAAAAAGTAAAAAATAGTGCATCAAGTATATATGAAAATAATTATTGCTATCAAACAATATTTTTATACAAATATTTAATGTAATAATAATAAAAAAATAACAATTTTGTCTACAACAACAACTTAAATGAAGATGTAAAGGGCAAAAGAGAGGAGAAAGACATAACAAAGGGAGGTCTATGCCCAGCAGTGGGTTATTCAGGACTGGTGATGATATGTTGATGGTGGTGATGATAATAATGATAATGAAAATAGCTCACCAAATAAATTTTCGAACTTCCTTGCCCATGGCCTAACTAACAGTACCATTTTACCAAACTCGGTCTGAAACATGCCTTCATGAAACTGTGTTACGCTCAAACATTTCACATTCTCCATTTCTGTTAAATATTCATTAGCTCTTATTAATGCGACTGTACTATTAGTTTCGAATGTTTCCATTATTTTGATATCACCATATTTTGTATCATTATTCACAGGATTTTCGTTTGTACATCGTAAGTCAACATCATGGTCACTTGCGTCATTGGTGGGGAGATTTGCGTCATTGGTCTGGAGATTAGTGTCACTAGCGTGGAGATTTGTGTCATAGTCAGCAAGACTTGTGTCATTGTCTGGGAGACTTGTGTCATAGTCAGCAAGACTTATGTCATTGTCCGGGAGACTTGTGTCACTGTCAGAGAGACTTTTATCACCTTGTTTTACAAAGTCAATTCTGGGGACTTTCTGTCCGACCTGAGCAATCACTCCTCCCTTGCGTTTGATGCCTTTGACCTTTTCTCCAGCAGCTTCTGATGCAGATACAAACGTTCGTTTTAGTTTATTTTTTCTCTGTTCGCGGTATTCTTTTGATACCTGTGAGGTTAAATTTACTAATTTAAATATTTGTAATTTTTTCTTTAAGAGTTTCGTGTAAGAATTTTGTTTATCTATTTATTTTTAAAAAAAGTGTAAAACGCGCGAAAACAATGACATTGAATAAGCTAAGTTTCGCAGTGAAATTAATTTAAATTATGAATGAAATACCTCGTAAGAGAGTTGAGTTATCTCTTGCATGACTAGGGGCGGATACCTGCAGCCCAAAAGTTCTACATTGCAGAAAACTCTAGCTAAACATATCAATCTTTCTTCGGGGTAATTATTTTTCCATCGCTCCATGAAAGCTTTTCGTAAAAGCCAATGTTCTTCGCTTTCGTGTTCATCCTTGTATTTCTCCACATCCCAGTCTTCGTCAAACGTAGATGTTATATTAATTGTTCTAAAATTACTAATGCGTCGTATTGTCTTATAAGACATTTTCCCAAATAATAACAAGACTCAATACAATTTGTGATCAATAATTACCATAAATTGTCAACATTGTTTTTAGTCTGTGGCTGTGTGTCCATCCTTTATTTAATTTTCTACTAACCATAGGAACAAAATGAGACTTCTGAGGTTGAGTTTCTAGCTGAATTTAAATAAGACGATTTTTAATTTGTTAGCTGTCCTATAAAGATCGTATAAGAATATGTATAGTAGCGTGACCAATAATTTAGGCACTTACTATAACGGAATATTTATAACGTTTTTTTATCTTGAATTTTAAGCAAAAATAAAACCTTATATTCTATGGAAGTCCTGCACAAAATATCCTTGCATATAAATATATGAAAAAACAAAAATATATTTATTCTTCCGTGTAATTGCCTTTAAAATGTCTAATTCTCCTTGATAACGACGTTCACATCTACCTCAGAGTCACCATTTTCCATTTGCTTCTTTCACCACCCCAGTTCGTTAAGTAATTTTGAGGGAGTCGTACATTATATGAAAAAATAATCATATAACACAAGTATTGATTTTATTCTTTTCTACTATTTAAAATGTATTTTTTGCATCTTTAGCCATAGACTATAGATGATACAATGCCAGATTGAATATGACATATAGATAGCGATAGAATAGAATCTTCCACTATTCCCGGGTTTCCCTCGGATATTGTAATCGTTATATTACAATGAGATATGAGAGAAAAATACCGCACAAACGAGTTGTCAATAATACGCTACGTACAATAAGTGTTCAATAACTATGAAAAACGCTTTTCTATCAACGTTTAAGTTTATTTTTCATTTAAGTAATAGTGTGTAGTTGTGATTTACTGGTAAACTTATACCTACAATAAACTATTTTCTAAAGGATTTTATAATTGATGTTTAGAGTGATTTAACAATAATGTCGTGTGATCAGAATAATGGATGGTATGGGAGTATGCCCAGGAGTCAAAGTTCGGGAACAGTAGTTAAAAAACAAAAAATATTAAACAATAACACGATAGAACAGGATTCAGATACATTTGGTTTCGACGAGCTTCTGGAAAATTTAGATTACAAACATTTTATACTTGAATCTATTGAAGTTATTACAATTTTTGGAAAGTAAACAACAGGAACTTTGTTTTCCTTTTATATCTAAGAAGTACCGAACAATATTCGAGACAATCGCGCAGGACGTGAACGTCTTGAAGTCAAAGAAGCTGGATGAGAGCTACAGAGACGTTTGTAATAAAATTATTCACATTATGAATAGTAACAAGGAGTTAAGTATCTCCTGGACTTACGAATTTAAAAAAGAATATCATAAGTAAGTACTTTAAAAAAAATATGTGTTTCTTCTATCTCATTTCTGAGCTTAGTTTTATGTCCTAGCTCTAAATTCCTCTTGCTAATTACTGAGGAAGGAGTCTCTGTATGTTTCTCTGTCATCACATTTTTGGGCTGACCAGTTGACTACCTTATTACCTTCATGATAATCGGCCTTGAATATAGGCCTTTGTGCTCTGCTGGACTTAGGCCTCCCTTCGTTTACAAACAAAATATTCTACTTGAAAAAAATGTGATATAAAAAATTCAGTCTTGTATGAACTATTATAATGCTATAACATTCTACAACATTCACACAATGCTATCTAGTCTCAAGTAAGCATACTAAAGTAGATTGTGTTATGAGTACTTAACAACTGATATAAATACTTATATATTTCTAAATACATCCATACTATAGATAAATTACACCTTCCAAATTAAGCATGTTAAAGTAGCTTGTGTTATGAGAACTAGACAACTGAAAAATATACTTATATATTTCTAAATACATACATATTATAAAACATTACACTCAGGAACAAATGATTGAGCTTGTCACACAAACATTTGTCAAGGGAGCCGCAGTCAGGGTCACTAACCACTAGACCATCAGGACTGTCGAATACTATGACTATACAACAATGTTGTTTATTTACATTTTTCTCTAAAGGATAAGTGTTAAGAACACTAAGCACAGTTTATTTGTTTCTTATTGGCTTCCAACAAAGGCTGTACACATTGAAAGCTTAGTACGAGGTTTAGTTTATAGTTTCTAGAATGCTGATCAATGCAATCTGTTTATCAACTGACCTTAACTGTGATTGGTTGACTACAAGACTTACCAATCACAGCTTTGAAGATAGTATACTCTTGAGATAAGACTTCACATTATTTTGTTTAGAATAGAATAGAATACTCTTTATTGTACACCATAGTTACAGCTATTAAGTTCAGCGTTTGAGAAACCAAGATTGATGATTGTGTTGTAGCATTATAATACAATACATTATTATAAATGCTCCCTTTGGTTCATTTATATCACATTAAATACTAATCTACATCTATATTTTCAGAGTACTAGTTTACAATAAGGTGTATACCAAAGTAATTCCAGTAGAAGAGGTTGTTACACCTCTAATATCATCAACATCAAGGTATTTATGATTGTATTTTATAGATATGTTGTAAGGTTTATACTTTAGAATAGAACATTTATTTATTTGGAAGAATATTATTACAATAGGTGTCACATAAAATGGACCTTTATGTAACACCTATTGTAATTATTTTCTGCTGTTTCCAGCATCCAAATATTTTAAAATTTAGAAAGAAAATAAGAAACTATTATACTACAATCATTGTTTCAAAAAACTATGAAAAGGAAAAAATAAAAAAAACTGTATACATGTCAATTCTAGGTCCCATATTATGAGTTAAATAGGTCAAAATTTGTTACCTCATATAAAGAACAAATCAGAAACCCTCTGTGCAACGCTTAACAATAGCCCTTCCCTGAGAAGACTTTATTGGGATCTCTTATGACCATCAATACATACGGCAGCAAGTGACCGTTGCAGCTGCCTACACTAAGTACCTGAAGTTCTAGCTTTGAAATTAGTTGGTGTCAAATACAACATAACAGTGATAATTTAGTTTGGGTTTGACAAATACAAAAAGAAAGGCTGAAAGAAAGACAAGCTATTTAATGTTGACGCTGTGACAGCCTAGTGGTAAGACGACTAGGCTAGTCAAAGGTCTCGAGTTCGATCCTAAAACGGCGTACCGGTTTTTCGAATGTTGCGTAAGATTAAGAATTAAATATCACAGCGTCCATGTTTCGGAAGGCACGTAAAATGTCTTGGGCCTGAACTCTTTGGTCGTGTCGGGCTATAAGAGTAATGGAATAGATAGTGCATCTGTGTTTGCCCACACCCTTGTGCACTATAAAATGTCCCACGTAGCTGGCTGACCTAAATCGGTCAGGACATATTATTTAATTTTACTTAATTCTAATCAAGAGATTTAATGTCATTGTAATTAATAGCTGTGCCATATGTTTCAACTTAACTTTTCGATCTTTTCGGCATAACATGAAGTTATATAATCATCTGATTTACAGCTCAATGGAGACCTTAATAATACCGGAATCACCATCACCAAATTCTGAAAACCCGGACCCAGATATGATAACCAACGAATTCATCAAATTCACCCTCACCGTCATACTCGACTGGATAAAAAACACTTCTAAATTCTACCTGACATTTCATAAACTGACGATGGAGCAAGTCGAGTTCATCGAAGATATTATCGCAAGCGTAAAGAAAGAGGAACAATATGATTACTTGAAGCACAGGGAGAAAAGACTGTATATTTCTCTGTTTGAGACGGTTAAGATTTTTAAATCGCAGTATGAAATTACTACTGAGGCCTTGGGAAGAGCTTTGACTGAGTAAGTATTAATAATTCTTTAAATAATTTAGATAATAAGTTCAGTTTTTTGATAGTAAAAAACTCTTGAGAATTTCCTTGTTAAAAATCGCTTGTGCGAATGCTGGGCGCTGAGGTGTTGAGCGCCTAGCGATTGAACTGAGTTCACAGCGATTGAACATTTACCTGTAACATTTCATTGTTTTCTGGTTTCAATGTCAATCCTCGCGTATCGCCAGTACTGATGTAATTCGTGTAATATCTCGACGAAATGTCCAGGTCGTAAAAGTTTGATACATTAGAGCATTACAGCGTTGTTCTGTTACAATTAAAAGCTCAAGTATATCTCAATATTTCATTTTTTGTATTTCTTTTTCCAGTAACAGTATAGTGATTAAGAAAATAAAGAAAGATGATAATGGCCATTACAAAATCTGCAAACGACAAAGGTGAGACAATCCCAAATTTTCTATCTTAGGCAGCCCCGTTAACTTTCAGTAATATTGTTAATAATACCTACAGAAATAAAATATAGTGCAATTTCTTCTCGGTCGATATTTATAATATTGCACTATTTGTAATATTTGACAATACAACTCATCGTCTAGGAGACCATTTACTAATAATTTTAGGTCTTAATTAGGTATATTAATAAGGGAACGGGAAAGGCACTTAAAATGTTTCATCGCATAATCGTAGCAATGAATAAAAACTTTCCAATGTATGGGAATGACAATCATTTTCTACAAATGACGTGACTTCATATAAAAAAATAATTTCTCTCGCGAAATGTAGACTCTTTTTACCTAAAAGCGATGATATTCCGATGCCAACTTCAGAATATCATGATCTGGCGAAATAAACAGACCCTTTTTACCTAACAGTGATGATATTCCGATGCCAACTTCAGAATATTCAAATGTCAATGTTCAAATGTCACTTTGCAAAACTATAGCTGTCGCTTTACCCTCGTAGTTACATACTATACCTTGTAAAATATAGCTTGATACCTGTGACGTTTGTCGGAATGACATTACTAGGGATGGAGGCGTGTTTCGTAGCTTATCGATGTCTGTGACGTCATGAGTTTTATTAACAGTGACATTGTAGTCATTGTCATTGTAAAGATGTAAATTAAAAATAAATGTATTTGTAGTTGATTTAAATGAAATAAAACAAAAATAATCGCGCAAACGGATCACAAGTTCGCGACACTCACTATTCAAAACAGTCTTTTTTTGTCTTTTCGGCATTTTGGCAAACAAAAAAAAGGTAACGCCAAACAAAGTAACAGAAATAACACCATAGTAACACAAATATCAACAAAACAATGGTAGCGTATACAAGGCGTCTGCATCGCGTCAGCACTCGTACTGACACGTACGCGTCAGCACTTGTTTCCAGCACGCAAAACCATTATAGCCAAACTAAATAACTACATTTTATACTAGTGAAATTTCCATAGTATTATTTTATCGATAATCATCTGTCAGTCACTTGCACGTCCCTAGAGCTCTTCAAAGTGCATTTATAAAGTAAGCTAAGAACCAAAAAATTATTTAAGAAATATTAAATATTATTTAAATTACTCATATTTTGACTGGTATCTTTATAATTACATGATTGTTTTTAAAAATGCGTTTTATTTTTATAAACAAACGTCGTTTTTATGTTAAAAAATTTGATCTTTTAAAAATAAATTTTGGGTTGTAGCTGTCTTCATAAAACGTTCGGTAATGTCACAGGTATCAAGCTATATTTTACAAGGTATAACGCCCAGCACCATTTTTCAACACAGATTAACAAAAACAATTTACTTACAGCAAAGAAAACTCCGTCGAGCACAATATACCACATCCCACAATAAGATTGAAAACCAAAGGTCAAAGGGCAAAGGACATTGAATTCTTGCAAAAATTATCACCTATCATTATCAATGAGACGTTAAAAGAGCTTATAGTCTTTTTAAAAGACGAGCAAAGGGCCAGTTTGGTCCTAGACCCGGCGACAGACGACCAACAGAGGTTTTATAGGCTGATTTTCAGTCTAACTTCTTGCCTATATTATAATTTTAGGAGGCAATATAGCCCGTACCTAAAAGATGTTGTCGATTTGTTGAATAAATACCCGTGTGAAATGATTAGGGGGAGAAAGAATCGATTTAATAAAATCACCGGGCTTAGGTGAGTCACTTTTGTATATTTTTTTCTACTTGGTATAAAGCTAAGTCGCTTCCCGCATCTGTCCAACCATATGTATGCTTAGATCTTTAAAACGAAACAATGGATTTTAATGCGGTTATAAATAGATAGAATGTTTCAAGAGGATGGTTTATATGTAAAACACATCAGAATTGCACCCGAGCGAAACGGTCGGGTTACTATTTTTACATAATTTAAAATTCTTTTTAAACGCATCTCATATAAGGAATTAAATTTATGTGTTACCAGTGGAATGATACACAAACTTTATATAATTTTAAATAGATTAAACATTAAATTAAATCCTTATGTAGCGAAGGTTTCACAAACCTTCTTATTACACCCACAAAGACACTTAGACTTGGTCGTACAAATGCTTATCCTACACGCCTGTTTAGCTAATTTTGTGTAAAGTATTTATTTTCATTTAAACTTTTCTTAAATAACAAATATTATCTGTTTTAGAGTCGTAACAATCATCAAAGTACCGGCGTTTGACTATAAAAAACCTGTACCTAGATCGTAAGTATCAAGCTCATTAATCTTTTCAACCTCTGATTCCCCCACATTCCTCTTTTCTCCTCCATCACTTTCCTCCACTTTTCTTGTTAATTTAATTTCATCATCATGATTAGCATCAGGTTTAACTAAACCACTGGTGGGTAACGCCTTTTGTTTTTACGCCATTCTGTCTGTTTGTTTGTTCGCTTGTTTGGTTGTTTTTTTGTTCCCTTCGCATCCATCCTATTTTCGCTATCGATATCATAATGTACTGCATATGGACTGCAGTTGAAGATATATTTAACAAAACAATAGAATGAATGTTTTTCTAAGATTTACGTTGAAATAATACACTTTTATTTTTTTCATATTCCAAAGGCAAGTACCATTTCTACTATAAATAAATAAATAATAAACCCGCCTATATACGTCCCACTGCTGGGCACAGGCCTCTTCCCATATAGGGAAGGTTTGAGTATTTCTACCAACTGTCGATTAAATAGATCACTTAAATGTACGGAGTTGGAATTTCTTTTCAAGAAATCAAACATTTAGTTTTAACTAAAACCTACATGGTTGATTATCTCAGGAGATTTGTCACTTCCATACATTTGAGAGACTGGTTAGATCATCAAGTATTGTAGCAATGTCACTTGCCGATGGCAACATTATTCAAAAAAAGTTTTTATTTAAATTGTTTAGTATTCAATTTTTCAAAATTCAAAAATCGCTACTTTTCAATGGTAAAAGAAATTTATTTAACGATTTTTTTTTAAAGAAGTTAAATATTGATTAAATGTATTATTTCAATATTTTAGTGGATCAAGGAAATCTTTGAAAAAGAAGTATGTAGAGAATTTGTCGGCGCCACCCTCACCGACATTGTAAGTACTTTTCTTCCCCCTATATCCTAACTCCTTAGAATTCCTATTCCCTATTTCCTTGCATGTTGGTGTCGGATTTTAGTGGGCTTTCCACCACCTCTAGGCTTTAAACAGAGGGACTGCACTTCAACTGCAAATTGCAGATTAAATGCAGTTTACACGACTGCAATAGAACTGCAATTCAAACTGCACGCCGACTACAATCGGACTCAAGTTTGAATTGCAGTTCTGCAAACTGCACTTGAACTGCAATTTGCAGTTTTATTGCATTTGAAATGCAGTCTGTCTGCCTAGAACCTAAGTGATATTATACTAGTTGTGCTCTACGCCGTGTAGTGCGCTGACACGCGACACAAATGCATTAATATTACTTTAAGACGTGGTGGTAGGCTAGTTTTACAGCATTAAGAAAATTCCGTAAATATGTAGAACGTAGAAGTACGTAAGTAGTGTTACAAAATCCAGATATTAAGTCTAAATACGACTTAATATCTGGATTTTGTAACACTCGATTTCTTTTATATATAGATTCCTTTTAATATTTCAATTATACATCTCATTATTAACCAAAAAATCCTGTAGAATTCCTTTATAATTAACTTAGCTTTTCTAGACTTTTGAATAACATATTTACTTGTTTTTTTTTCAGTAATAGATCTGTTAAAAAGGCTAGGCTGTCAGACTCAGGGACTAGTACTCCGTCAAAGTAAGTGGTGTTCCTCCTTTTAAACTGTTTCTCTGTTAAAAAGACGTTTTTAGAGTTATATACCTCAAAAAAAAGGGAATCCTTGTCAGATCATTTTGTTGTCTATTTTAATTAGTCTTTATATTATTTTCTATTTTTTTTGCACGCCTAACGCCTACTAATATAATAATGAATTGAAACTGTGATAGCCTAGTGGTAAGACCATAGGACTGCCAAGTCAAAGGTCTTGAGTTCGATCACCACGGGGCGCACCGATTTTTCGAATGTTGTGTGCGGTTTAGAAATAAAATATCACAGCTTCCGTGCTTCGGAAGGCACGTAAAAATGTGGGTCCTGTGCCTGATCTCTCTCCAGTCATGTCGGATTACCGTCCCATCGGGCTATGAGAGTAAAAGAACAGAGAGTGTAGTTGGCTGGTGTCGTAGTAACACTAGCCGCCATGGCCGTAATCGGCCAGGAGGCATTAATATAATAATGGCAAAATTATTCATGATTCTTGATTTATTTACGAAATTATTTTTCTTTTAGTAGTATTTTATAGTAATTTTGTGTTTATTTTTGTTATCGTAGCGAGTTAGAAGACGCAAAAGCCATGCCACCGCCTCTGAACACAGAGTAAGTGTTTTTATTCTTTATTTCTTCTTTATTTTCTTTTAAAATGTGGAATTACGAAATGGTATTTTTTTTATTTTTTTAGTACGAAATGTAGCTAATACTTCGTATTTATAAAATGTTTATTTAGATAGCTTGCCGCATTCCGTTGTCCAACTGTGACACACATCACTAAAATTTTTATGATTTGTAAAAAAATAAGTTGAATTTTGTGAATGTAACAGCCCAACCGAAAGACAGTTGCATTCATATTTGTAATAATTATATTTACACTGAACATTTAAAAATATTAATATTATCACAACACTATAAAACAAAGTCACTATGGCTGTCTGTCTGTATGTCGTTAAAATTAGGTTTAAATCTTAAAAACTACGCAACGGATTTTTATCCGTTTTTTTTTTAAACAGATTGAATGATTCAAGAGAAAGGTTTAATGTATAATACATCAGTATTTCACCCGTGCGAAGCTGGGGTGGGTCGCTAGTATTGAATATTAATAGTTATTACTCCATATGCTACAATGTCGCTTTGGGTATTTATTCGTAAAGATGGTGACGTACAATCACGAGCAAAAACATGCACACACGAAAAAATGGTTTCAGTAGATTTCTGAAGCTGTTATGGAATTTTCCTGATATTTAAAAATAATCAATTTTAAAGAAAACTTCACATATCATAAGTCATTTGATTAAGACTTAAACTTCAATTGTTTTGTATACACGAATACACATTTTTGCTGACTGGACATGAACCAAATGAACAACAAACAATACTTTTGCAGAGTCACCAAGAAAAAGAGTAAAAAATCAAAACAAAAGAAGAAAAGAGCATTACGAGCGGCTTCGTTGTCAAGGTAAGTTATATTCTATAATAACATAATATCACTGTAGTCATACATTGTTGCTAACTATTCTGTTCAAGCATCATGCAAGTCATTTCACACAAACATTTCCCTTAACACTAATGAATCATGGGTAAGAAATCGCTTGTATTCATTTATATACATGTTTAATTGGCAGATTAAAAACGATAGTTAAGTGACGTTCTAAAATGTTACATTTAAGTGTCATGCTATCTTTGTCATTGTGAAGAGGAATGTAGACAAATATACATTTTAGATTGTCACTTAGCCGATACTTCTCAATATAGACTGAAATATATATCATTGGTTTTTTTTTATAAATACCCCCCTAAGAGAGGAAATAGGGGTTAGTAGTGTATAAAGGAAATTCGTTATTTCCAATGTTAGAGCAATATAAGTGAGAAAAGTTTAATTTAAAAGCTCCTAGCAACAATAACGTCGTTAAAAACAATGTCGTGGTGGCCCTGCAGTTCTTTTCTTGTTTAGTATGCACGGATTTGTAAGTTCGAGGTTACAGCATCCCTCCGAATGCAGGCAAGTAATGTAACTTTCAAAGTTATTTCTAGTTTTCTAATAAATTATTTTTAAAATAAAAAAGAAACCGCCTTCAAAAAAAAATTGCGCTAAGATAAAAAGTTAAAACATTAAATGAAATTTGAAACGCAGAATGCACTAAAAAGTGAAAAATAAACAATCAGATAAGCATTTAATTTTAAGAAAACACGTTTCCTCTTAATTATAATAAAACAAGTACTATTCTATGGGCTAGGTACCTACTCATCGGTTTGAAGTCGGTGCCACAAGCCCAAATAAAGCGAGAAAAAAACTAAAAAAAATCCTACCTATACCTAATGTCTATTTACAGGAAATTAATAATAGAATCCTATAATCATCACCTCTTAAAATAATATTATTGCAGTTGTGGAAGCGTGACAGCGCACTACACGGCGTAGAGCGGCGTCTCTCTTTCACAACTGAACAAAACTGTTAAATTACTATAAAAGGTTTTGGTAAGACTCTTTGGTTTCCAAATATTGGAATGAGGAATCGCCAGTAGTGAGCAAGCGTGTTTAAATGTTGAATGCTTATCTAAATGGAAAGGGGATTGTGCCCAGTGAATGTACTGGATGGCATTATTTTAATAATAATGATTAATAAAGAATGGATAGGTAGTATGGTGTGTTAATGAAATTGGGCGTTACTTGGTGGAGATCCATGAAATTTAATAATATTTCAATCTAATCATTGGATATTTAAAATACCGTACATTTCCTTATTAGCCGCGTTACTACGTCGCATTTTAACTAAGAAAGGGGACAATGATAGCCCCTTAATATCTTATATCTTTTGAACTGACTTTAAAAAAGGGGAGGTTCTCTATTCGTCGGGATCTTTTCTTTTTACAACGCCATCCATATATCTTACAGTAAGCGTCTAGTAAGATCATTAAGGTCAACAATATATGCTAAATTGCCCTTCTCATAGAAACAATCATAATAAAACTTTAAGGAAATATTGTGGAACTTCTATTGTGAACGTTCAATTCACCGTTACCTAAAGATATGGAATAAATATCCACCAAATTTACTAACTTAGCCACGAATCATATCATCGCCATTTTAAGTTTTACACCTTAAACTCATGGTCTTCGATCTATTATTTCCTGCTTCATTCATCAGCATTTATTAACTTAGCATGTGTTACATACATCATAATATTTGATGAGTTGAGTGAGTGATGAGAGGGATGAGTTACAATTTAAACCTACTGAGGTAAAAACTTAGTTGATTTATACTAATAATATAAAGAGGTAAAGTTTGTAAAGTCTTAGGAGGTTGACAGTCGTGTTGGACTAGTAAATAGTTAGTACGACAGGTATGAAGGGACTGTGTCCTAATCTTCTGAGTGATATTTCTATAATATATTTTTATTTACTACAAATACTATTATTACAATATATTTTTGAGAAAGTGGACGCAGGTCAAGTGTAGAATACATTTTTTGATGTCACACATTCATATTTTAGAAGTTCATTGCTTGAATGCATGTTACATAGATGCTATAGAATAACCACATTGATTTGATTTGAGCTTAAAATACCTAAAATAGAATATGTATAAGTAGTGGCCTGTAGATAAGTTTCATTTCACGCTACAATATACTTCTTTTTATTTTCCTATGCAAATTAATTGTGGCTGACTTAGTAATACATAATATTGTAGTAGAATGCAATATAGAATTTTAGAGACGAAATACCATTTAATGTATTTTTTATTAATTTATGTGGTCTTTTTGTGTTTGCAGTGGTATATGCTTTAAACCGGCCGAAGGGAGTACAGCTAAGCCCCCTAAAATAGTCCACGAGGTAGTGCTTGGCAAGAGGAACGAGTGGCCCGAAGCACTGACTCCATCTACCAAACTAAAAACTGCCAAGTGAGTCTTAATTAATACAAATTTCAAAATTGATTATTCAAGATAGATACTTAGTAGCATTTTTCGAAGGTCAAAAAACAACGGACAATAAAATGTCGCCAACTTGCTAAAGACGAAGAAACTTGAGAGAAAAAAAGTGATTTGCCGAGGGCGAAATAAAGTAAATTGACACAAAATTATTTCATGACATAGAATTTATGCAATTCTATGTATTTTCTATGCGCAATGTGTCGCGGGTTTGAACCTCGCGTAGGACAAGAATTTGTGAGTGTGAGTTAAACGTCTACGAAACCGCCGCGACACAAGGATTCAATTTCTTAGTAGTTCGAAAATGCCGGAAAAATACCTTGTATAGCTTATGTATAGGGTACAAATACATTATTATCATTTGTTACAGACCGAGCCAGACTCCGGGCCAGATGAATCAGGAGATGCGGACGCTACGCAAGCGTGTCGCACAGAACAATGAGCTGGTGAAAGCTCTCTCCGTACCAGTGCAGTCAGAAATAGCTATGAAGTAAGTAATCGTCATAATAATACCGTACTTATCGGGATAGCCCGACTAGTTTCGACTCGCTCGCCCACCGCCGCGTCCTCTCATGGTTGAGTCCGAAACTAGTCGGGCTATCCCGATAAATACGCGTGAGTAAACCGTTATATCGTTTAAGTACGAAAGTTATTATAAATATAATAACGCCGGCCTACAAACGTCCTACTGCGGTCGCAAATTATTTATCCTATGTATTAAAATCCCGTGTCACAATATTAGTTACCACAGAACAGAAAAAACAATGGAAAGAGCATGATACGAGTTTTCTACGAAAATCAGTATCGCCAAACATACACTTTTATTCTCACACTACGATTCATCAAAAATAAGAAATACAGTCAATCTTAACACACTACATAATTTATACTAAACTCAATCTTATCTTCATTGCATATGTTTCACATTTAAACATTATTTGTAATAAGTTACAACATTTTTCTAACTTCAATACGATCAAGTTCTGCTATCCGACGCAAGATGTCACTTTCACTAGTAATTATTATTATTAACTCATTAGTAACTAAAACACGTACAACTAATCACCACGTACCTTAATCGATTAGAATCGATAAGAATCGATTAACCTCTCGATATATTCCAGAATGATGCGGGATATGGGCTGGGACGGTGGCGCGTTAGGTGCGCGCGGGGAGGGTATCACCGAACCAATCATGCCTGTATTGAAATTGGTAAGTTAATGGTAAATACTAGCGTTTACACGCGGGTTTGTCTGTTTTTCTTCTAATTTTTACATTTCGGACAAACAGACTAAGCCGGCGCTCAGGATGACTACAAAGTGCTTTGTCCTGATAGAAAACGTTTTCTATTCTAAAAATTATAGTCAGCTGATCTTAATTTGTATGGGATTCTACATAATTTAAAACAATATATCATAAGTTAAATAAAAACTATATTTTAACATTTTACACAATAATAATTTATTATATGAATAATTTATTTCACAGAATGCTCAAGCGGGTCTTGGTCACGAAAAGTCAAACAATCAAAAAATAAAACCAACGCAAGCAGGTCATGAGACATCAGACACAGAAAGAACATCTGACAACGATTCCAATGCAGAAGAAGACATTATAGTTACCAAAACTAAACAGATACTCCAGAGTCAAAGCTTTAAAATCATTTACCATTGCGTTCCAAATCAAAACACATCAAACATAAACAATAATACAAAGATTCAAGATAATAAGACCATCGAAAACGGTCAGGATAACCAACATTATCACATTAATGAACATAACCAAAAAAATACACCAAAAAATAGAAAGAGGAGTCGATCTAAATCGGCATCTAAACAAACAACATACATGCCTACTACTAAAGAATATATGCCTGCTACTGTTAAACACAATATGCCTAGCGTTGTCAATCAAAGTATGCCTATCATCGTCAAACAAAATATGCTTACCAGTGCCATACATAATACGCCTTTGATCAGTAAGCAAAAAGCAGACGCCGTTGAGAAAATATACAGCGATCGCAAGAACGTCCACCTGGACGTATTAAACGCGATTTTAGAAATGCTCTCAACGAATGCCACCACAAAATCCTTCGTATATAATGTTGCAGTTGGGAGAAAACCTACACTCTTTTTCCGTAGAGTTTTGAAGGGACTGGCTGATAGGAAAATGCCGCCATTTAACCATTATAAAATGCCGACTGCTCATCCTTACATACGAGATATACTGAAATTGTATAAGAAAATGCCAGGTGTGGTTATCGCGGCGTGTCTACCTAATGGCAAGTAAGTGTCCTACTGATATTTAAAACACGAAAGTTTATAACTATGTTACTCTTTCACGCTTAAACGGGCAGATCAATTTCGATAAAATTTGATTAAGAATTTATTAGGTGGCACCCTGGATTACACTTTTTGACCGACTGCGTCAGAGAGGGCTATTTTTTTGCAGTTATAACCTACATTCTTCCGGGCGAAGTCGCGTGCAACAGCTAGTATAATATAACTACCTTTTGCGCTCGGTTTCACTTGCATGTATGGTTTAAGTTCATAAATAAATTTGGGAATTGTAGTATTAGCTTCCCGCTGTCTGTTTGTCCCTATATGCTTAGATCTTAAAACTACGCAATGGATTTTGAAGCGGTTTTTTTAATAGATATAATGTTTCAAAAAGAAAGTTTGTGCGCTGGTTAGAAATAAGACTGATAATGAATTTACTAATCGAACAATTTACTTACAGAGAAATACTCCTAACAAAAATAACGGATTCACGTCTACAAATGGTGCAAGAGATCTTGAACAGACAGGAGAAGAAACTTGAAACCGACGATTTGTTTGCAGAAATATCAAAGGCAGAGATAATGACATTCTTACACCAAGTCACACCGCCCTTTTACGAGAAAGGATCCTTCAAAGAAATGCAATTAAAAACCCTTATTCTACTAAAGTTATTATTCTTCGTAATATCTGATTTTGAGGAAATCATCTTCGTGTGTAACAGACCGTTGGCAACAAAACTGAAGGAATCTCTTAAAACTTCCCTGAATAGATTTAATAGGAAATGTTTGAGGAGTAATTTTACAATGGAAAGGGCATTGGGGGCGGAAATTATCGCTCGTATGGGAGACTATAAGTTTTTTGTGACGTACTCTTGTAATGATAGGTAAGTGTGATTGTTTATTTTACTCGGTTCTTTACAGGTATCTTATTATGTAAGGTTACGTTATCATTAGGGATACGAAATGAGAGATTTCTTAATATTGCTGAATAAATTGCAATTGTAAGTAAATAAAAAAATTGCAAAATTTTGCATATAATATAATAATAAATAAACCAGCCTATATACGTCCCACTTCTGGGCACAGGCCTCTTCCCATATAAGAAAGGTTTGAGCGTTGATCACCACGCTAACTCACATTGGCGATTTCAGATTTCAATATTTGGAATCCAGGTTTCCTCACGATGTTTTCCTTCACCGTATGAAAATTTTGTTTACATTAAACAAATTCGATACTTCGCACTCTCGACGAGGAAAATCATTGGATTTCTACTCTATGGCGAAAAGAGCCTCGTAGCAAAATAATTGTGTTTTTAGGGTGTAGGAACTGATAAATGTTTATACGGGTGACTTCGAAGTCGTGGGCAATATTTTAAACTAAGACACTATTAATAACACTAATTGCGTTAGGGCTATTTTGACCTAAAAAAAATAATAATAACGTAGGTTACCTAGTTACTAATCACCCTGTCACCCTGTATATGACTTCTTGAGTCTTCTTGTACGTAATCAAAAAAAGGCTATTATCAGCCACGTTAACTGCATTGTCGGTTGCGTTGAAAAGGTTCTTGCGTGTTCAGATAGTAGGACAAACTGAGCTCATTATTTGGGCCATGCTTTGATATTATTCCTAACGGTCAAGAAGAGAGCTTTTATAATTACATTAGGAGCAAGTTCAACTGATTAAACGTTCTCTGCAGATTTTTTTTCTTTTCTTAAAATGTTCTAATGGCCAATATGTATTTTATCTTTTCAGAAAATTCGCAATAATCAAGAAGAGCCAAAGTAACGAGGTGCCAATATTCGTCAAGAGCTACACCTATACGTTCGATATGGACCACTTTATCGACACCAAGGAGTCCGATACCAAGCCAAAGATAATATCCATAAACAGACTTGTGACAAACAATAATGGACACAATCTCCAAGTAGTTATTAATCAAAATAAACCACAGGCTAATGATTGTGATTCCGATTATAGTATCGCGAGTGATGCTGAAAGCCAAATATCTACTAGTGACTATACTAGTAATAAAAGTAGTAGTATTGCCAGTGAGAATAAAGTTATTGTCAATAATAATTTCATAAATAAGCCTATAGTTCATAAGGACGTTATTAAAAACGAAGTAGATGTGAAAACTTTTGTGCCTACAACTAGTGTTGAGGACACTATTAATAATAAGATTAAAATAGAAAATAATGTTGATGAAATTCAACCAGTTATTATAAAAACTGAGGTGACACCGCCTGTAAATGTAGAGGTAGCTAGTGTTGTTCCCACTATGAAAACTGAAGTCGATTGCATTGAAGATTGCAATATCGATTTTAATAACGATTTGGTGGATTATGAATCGAGTGATGAAGCCGATTCTGTTGAGGAAATCGATTCGATTATAGATGAATGTCCTATCGATCCCGCTGCCGAAATAGTTGTAATCGAAGACGACGATCCGGTTGATACCGTTGCAAAAATTGTAGAAAACAATGTAGTTGTGAAAAGTGAAACAGATAAAGAAAATGCTTTCGATATAAATAAGCAACGTGAGACTGATCGTTTTAAGCTTTTCAATGTAGGTTTAAGTGACAAAAAATGTGATAAAAGACATAATAGTGATGTTACTGTAACAAAAGAATCTCACACAGGTGATAAAATGTTTGCTGATATCAGCAATGTGTATATTGTACCTGTAACCTTTCCCAACGAGTGTATCAATGAAATGTTCGCAGAGGAAATACAAAAATTAATATCGCACTCAATATTAACGTCTAGGAAGCCAGAGCTGCCACTGTTAATGTGTCATGGCCTACAAAAAGGCGCCTTGATTTACACTTGCCAGGACAAAAAATCATTGTCTTGGCTTAAAAGCACTGTGAGTGCCGCTAGTCATTTAAAAGTAATAGACGGGCCAAAAGTTACTAAAATGGCGGTGAAATTTCATTGCCTGTTCGATTTTAACGTACCATATTTATTCGTTATGATCGAGAAGTACAATCCAAAGATTTCTACAAAGAAATGGATTGTGGAGAAATCAGAGTTTTTTGATGATTACGTCCTATTGATCATTCAAATGGATGAAAAATCCGTTAATTTTATACATGCGTCTGGACTCGCACTTTTCGTGGGCATCGACAAAATCGAGTTCACTCTTGTATTTTAAGAATAAATGTTCCCTTAAACGTTTTAGTATTAGACCTTTTTCCTAGTCGGCACAAGCTAGAAATTATGATTAAATCATTTGGAGTTACTCTATGCCATTGTTACAGTTGAAAAACTGTACTTAAATAAAAATGTTTTTTTTTGTTATTGTTTGGGAGAAAGGGGTGAATAGAGACGCTGGGGGTGAGCCAAATATGGAAAGAAATTCCTGCCTTTCACGCTATAAGCGATAGCGTTATTTTTTATGAAAAAAAAAGTTATTAAGAGGCCTAATGTTTAATTAGGTACTTTATTTTGTAAAACGTACAAAATCTTTAGAAAATGTGTCTTTATTCACCCTATGATATATTTACGCCATTGTATGGCACAAAATTATTACTTGTTGTCGACAAATTCTGATTATAAAATAAACAGTATTATCATATCTTCTAATTTTCTTTTTATTTCTGCGTTTTTTTATACGAAATAAGGGGTATTGATTACGAATCAACTATTTCTACATATACGTTGGTATATATGGAAAGGCACGTTGGAAACATCAAGCATCAGGTTTGGTTGCTTGAATAACCCAATGCTGGGCGTAGGACTCTCTTTAACCCTTAATTTGATAAAGTCCGGTGTGACGGACACTTATTTAAAATAAATCCTGCTAAGTTTTTATTTCATTTACATCGATTTCTAATCGATTCAATGTTTATTTATACTATAAACAAATATTTAAAAAAAAGGAATGATTGTGGCAAAATTGCATATGTCAGTTGGGACACAAAATATCTGCGAAAAGGCGGCCACCTGTTTTGCTCAAGATATTTATAATCGTTTTTCTTATTTTTTGTGGAAAAATTAATTGAGTTACAGACTTATTTTTTAGATAATAAACATTTCAATCATTATTTATAAAATCATACGCACTTTATTACATTTTTATGGTGTTTATTTGTAACTAAAATGTTTTGTCCGTCACAGCGTACATTGCTAATTGTATAGAAAAGAACCACCTTATTACTATGTCCGCTGCGGCGGACAACGCCAAAATGTGTGTGCTTCTACTTGTTTGGTTATGGTGCTGAGTTTTTTTTTTTTTCTTTGTCAACAGCCTAATCGAGCAAGTAAAATTATTGCTTTAGTGTCGAATAAACATGCACCTTCTGATGTTAGCGAAATATCAAATTCTGAAACTGAATTGCATGATACATGTACTAAATCTTCCACCCTCTGTCTTCTCCTTCATGAGCTCCATCTATTGCATCTTCCCTTGCTAACCTAACAAATACTAACAATAGATATATCCGACGATGAAAAATTACACTCCGAAAATGCTGATATTATACCAGATTCTATCGTGCGTGAAATTGAAGAGTCCATTCATGAAATTGTTCCATCGCTATCTGCTATTCTTTCTATGCCTGCAACGCCTATAACACCAATAGCTTCTTTATTAGCATCCCGAAAAACAAGATCTAGGAAACTACCCACAGTCAAACCCAAAAGACCAAAAAAAAACAAAAGAAATCAGCTGACTGACAATTGGAGAGTAGCTCACTTCCGTAACCAAGCGACAATAGAAGAGGGTGAGAAAGATGATTACGTAGACCTGCCAGAAGATGATTCACCTTTGAGTTTCTTTCACCTTTATTTTTTTCAAGATATATTTATTAGTATATTAGGACATTTCCCTTCGACCATGGAAGAAGAACGCTGCAGGTTCTACCAAAAGAAAACTGTCGTGTATTGCATAAAATGCAACACAAGACTATGTTTTGTGACAGGAAAGGGCCCCATAAATTGTTTTTTTATTTTTTATACAAAATAAACTGTACTTCGGTATAGATTAGTTCTAAAATGTTCATTTCTGTATGTTTCTTTAGTAAAAAGACATAAAAATAACTATGGATTTATTTTCCGTAGTTTGGCAGTGTCCGCCTCAGAGAACATATAAATCTGACCATTAATTTCACAGTAATTGGCAAGGTCCGCTGTGACGGACACCAGTTTTCCCAGCAGTGGGCTATTGTAAATTTTTTTTTTCATTTTTCCAGAACTTTCTGACATATTTCTGAAACCACAAAATTATCAAATTCATATATTTTAAATATTTTTATCGGTGCCAAATTAAGGGTTAATAAATGTCATTTTTCTACTACAACATATTAAATCATCGAAATCGATTCAATCATTAACAAGACTTGGCCGATGAACGTAGGCATGAAGCTCAAATATTCTTTATCAAATTGAAATTTAATATGCATGTAACATTTTATTAAACTTACGTAAGTATTTCAGATTCAGTTGTCCTTTTAATTTCCACAGCCACTCTTCTACCAGTTATTCCGAGGCCAAACAGAGACTCGACGAAAGCTTGCTTTTATATTTTGTACACGTTGCACAGACCTTAACGATAAAAATCACCATACCCACATGATTTAGACACTGATAAACCTTATTATTATTCGAACCACAAGTAATGTTATCAGATCTTCAGAAAATACGGGATCAATTGAAATGTTTCAGTATAAATAAAGCTAGGAATTCAATTCAACATCATTCAAATCTTCGATATTTTACAAACTACAGTTCCCGCTAAATTTTTACTTTTTAAAATGAACTCCAAATTGGCAACAGTATTAATGGCATACTGCCTGATCCACTTTTTCAGTGGAAGTGAAGGTTCTTTTATTAAGCCTAACAATGTACCAAGAGTTGGAAGAAATAATGAAGAGATCAGTCCATTTGGCCAGGGAAGCATGGGCTATGTTATTAAAACAAATAAGAATATACCTCGCATGGGTAGAAGGAACTACGACTCGGTAAGCGTAAATCTGTGTTATTGTTGTATTTAATTTGATAAATACATACCTATCTGAAATTTATGAAAAGAAATATCTTTGCCAATCAAATTACATGCAACGTGTTAGAAAAAATCTTGGACTTATTTTATATACCTTCCTGCGAAAGGCATTAAATAACTTATTACATTTTCAGGAGAACCGTTACGATATCCCCAAGTTTTACCAGTTGCCGAGTGAAGATTTCCAAGCTTATGAAGGTAATAAAGGCAAAGTTGTAACGTAAGATGTTCACTAAACCTACTTACGATAATATAACAAACAACTTTACTGTTTCAGATGACCAACAAGAATACCAGGCCCCAATCGAAGCTTACTTTCCAAAGCGCTTAGAAAACATGAAACGATGAACGAATAAAACATGACTGTGTCTGAGTTTTACAAGTGCGACGTAATTGTTTATATGGACTGTTGATTCTAGTTTCATTTTAGTTGAATAAATATTAAGCATGCATGTAAGGCTTTTGTTTTATTTTCTTACTAGCTGACCCGGCAGACTTCGTACTGTCCTAATCGATAAAAGACCTACTTAACTGTTGTATAGGAAAAAGAAAAGGATGTTTTTAGGGTTTGCCCGGTATTTATTCGATTTTCTCTCACCTTTTAAACCTTCCCTAGACCTCCACAAACATTTCAAGACCAAGATAAGATAAATCCGTTCAGCCGTTCCTGAGTTTTATCAAGACTAACGAACGGCAATCTTAGAGCATTACGGCAATTGATTTTCATTTACGTATCGATTTCCAACTTTAAATTAGGGACTTACCTACCGTGCAACGTATCGTAATCTTCGAAGTTTGCTGTCAATGTCAAATGGCAACTTATCCGGATAAAATCAAAATACTGCAACTCAAGTATTTCTCTCTCTCACACTTGAACAAAAGTATATAATTTGTCTCTTTCTGTGTCAAACGTAACTAACATTTAAATTCGATATTTTTATTCTCTAATTTCTTCCACTGATTTTGTGGAAGAAATTTACCTATTTATTTTGAATATTATCATCTAAATTTCTTGTGTGCAATAAATAAGACAAAATGGTTCTCACCTCGGCTGTTCACTTGCCTGAAGAATCGGAATTAACGGTTCCTGAAGTCAATTTATCCACAACTAGTTTGATCGCTGGCTCCTTTCATTTAGGAAAATATTGTGAACAAGCTAATAATGTGAGTAAATCTTTATTATTTAACGAAGCTTTGAGTGCAACTTGTTGTTTTATGTCAAGACTTCTCATTTCTCGTATGTTAAAGTTAAATTGATTGCATAATCGTATTTAAATGAGGTTATGTTATGATAGGTATTATGATAAAAAAATGTATTATTCTTCACAATTTTTTCATTACTGTACACTTATGGTTCTTCAACAACAAAAAATTGTACCCAAAAGTAGTTTATATTGGAAATATTACACCTATCATGTACATAATGATCACTACCTAATAATTAATATTTTAATAACCTTTTTTATTAAATCCAAAAGATATTAATTTATGTGTAGGTAAGAACCTACTGCATTGACCATATTTGTCAATAAAGTGATTTTGAAGCCCAAGTATACAATAGAATACCAAGTAAGGTGTCCTTAACCTTCTTTAAAAAATAATACATACTTAAATTATAGTGTAAAGTAACAAATATAAAATTTTGAAGTCAAACAGGAAGATCTTAGATCCACAGTGAGATATGCACATCCTACTATTATCATAAACATTAATGTTTCTGTGATGTATGGATGGATATGTGTTACTCTTTCACAGTCAAGTGGCAGGAGTAATTTTGATGACATTTGGTATGGAGTTAGTTGACACCCTGGATGAATGCATAGGTCCTCTCTGTTGTTGTTATGTTTTTGCAAAGGTTTTAAGAGAAAGGTTTAAACCTTCCTTTTAAAACAATTGCAAATGCAATTACAAAATTGTACAATTCCTCAGTATTAAACCCGAGTCAAGCTGGGACAGGTCACTGGTTATGATGATATAAGTAAATAACAAAAATATCTTTAAAACAAAATCAATCTAAAAAGCTGTCTTAAAAGTCCCATATTAAACATCAAGTATAAATTATAAAACAATAATTTCTTTTAAATGTTGATATTTTTTAGTATAATTTCTTCTTATAAAATTCCAGGAATACATGCTATGTCGCATTGAGGAGAACGACCCTCGGAAATGCATCAAAGAAGGCAAGGTGGTCACTGCTTGCACTATGGAGTTCTTCCGCAAGGTCAAGAGTGCCTGCCTCGATGAGTTCAACCAGTACTCCAACTGTATTGACAAGAGCTCTGGAGACTTCAGTTTAAAGCAGTAAGTGTTAAATTGAGATAAGAAGTTATTACTTTGTGAGCTAAAGCTTTTTTTATACATTGTGGTGGCCTAGCGGTTCTATGTATGGATTCATATATGCACAAGGCGGAGGTTCCTCAGCATTGTGTATACTTTCTTAAATATTGTAAGACACTACTGTTAAACGGTAAAGGAAAACATTGTGAGGAAACCTGCATTCCAAATATTGTAATCTGTAATCGCCAATTCGTAGTGAGCTAGCATAGTGATTAATGCTCAAACCTTCCCCATGTGGGAAGAGGCTTGTGCCCAGCAGACCACTGCAAGCACAAGTATCAACATGTGTTATTATTACTATATAAGTACTAGCTAATGCCTGCAATTCCACCTGTGAGAATTTTGGTGTTTATAGTTTTCTTGTATTGCCATATATCATTGAAAACCAATACTAGTAGTATTAGATTTACCATAATGTGTCTAAATCGCGTAAGGAAACCGGGGGTTAGTTAAAAGTATAAGTTTATAAAGTACCCCTAATATAAAAAATGTTCTTTCGTTTCCAGATGCCGCAAGACTCAGGCGGTGTTCGACAAGTGTGCGCTGGATAAGTTGAACATCGAGCGTCCCGCATTTGGCTACTTTACCGAGGCGCGCGTGCATGACACTAAGAGGTATACACATCCTACTAATATTATATCATCCTTTGCCCAGCTGTGGGACACTATAGGATAGGGAAAAAAAAAATTATAGACTTGAAAGTGTATAAGTATGGATGGATGTGAGTTACTCTTAATGTGGATATAGGGGAAGAGGACGACCAAAGAAACGATTGGATGGATTGTGTGAAAGATGATATGACTGCAAAGAGTGTGACTTGCGAGATGACGTCAGATAGGAACGTGTGGAAGAAGACGTGCTGCGTCGACCCCAAATTATAGTTGGGATAAGGGCAGGGGAATGATGATGGATGTGGGTTATTCTTTTACGCTCAAACGGTTAGAGCAATTTCGATGAAAATTGTTATGGAGTTAGATGACACATGAGTTAGATACACGGGCTACATTTTAACCGACGACGGTGCGCGGCGTTAGATTAGGGTAACATTCTATAGCTATAACTGATATCCGCGACAACAGTCAGTAATGCTATATAAGAATTACCCTGAGGTAAGACGTACTCATACACCATAGATCAGATATAGTTAGCCGTCGATTGAGAGAAGGTCATTACCGACCCCGGAATAAACGTTACGGAGGTGTTATTTATATGGGCTATGCAAAACGGAAAACCGTGCCCCCAGCTGTAGGCAGATGGTTATCCACTCTCCGTCTACGTCATAGAGGATAGTCCATGAGGAATAGGGATGATGATAGGGTACGAAGAGTAAAAGTTTAATTAGTCCCTCAGATAGTTAATTAAAAATATTAGACTGCCATAAACTGAACCATAAAATGACAAAGATAAGCTGTTTTAGTAGGAGGCGCTTGTGACATAACAAATTCGCAAAATTTACACGAAAAATTACGTCACGCGTAACTTTCATTTACAGTACTTTGGTCATTTTGTATTTGCGGGATAAAATAAAAATAAATATCTAATACCCTATGAGATTCCTTGAGTATGTTTCGACATTTCTTCTCAAGCTAGCTCAGGTCAGTTAAACATCAAGTCCAGCGAACGTATATTAAATAATAACAATTATCCTATTTACAGAATAAACCCGATAATTTAATGTCAGTAGGCGTACGGACCACTGGCCAAGGCCTCGCAATGCTGTTACCTGAATTTGCAATTATCGACACACGGTTGCTTGGTTGCCCCTACACGCTAGAAATCGTTACTGCTCACCAGTCTAATCTAAATCTGGATCTTTGTATCCGAGGTCTGATGGCTGAAAAACCGTAGCGCGAAACTTTAAAACAAAACTAGTGGCTCGAGGTGGCAGCGGTCAATGCAATTCAAACTATTAGCTACGCGTTACGAGATTAAATGTAATGAAAATTCTCTTTCCAGGCCAAAGCCTTTGGAGGAACCGAAAGCGGTCTACCCGGACGCTACCCCGGGATTACCCGAGGACGCAGAAAGGAAGCCAGCAAGATTCACCTCTCGATTCTACTGGATGACCGAATAAACGGCTATTGCCGAAAAAACAACAGAAAAAAGATAATGGTCGTCTGTGTGCGAAAAGTGGAATGACGTTACTTTTGGCGGGATTTTTACTGTGATTAGGTTTTGACATTTTGACGTTTTGTTTATTTACTTGTTTGTGAATTATTTATTTTGTATAAAACCCGTTATATCTAAATTATTTTTTTCATGCCAGGTTAATATGAAGTAAATCATCGGCTGTTATTGGTATCAAAATCGTATCGATTATTTATTTTCCTTTACCACTTACACGTCCCGTTTCACTTTTTTCACGCTACACCATTCTCTAAAGAAGTAAGACATTTGATAAGTTTTCTTTTTAACAATAGCGTATTTAAATCATAAGATAACAGTGTTTACAGATCAACAAATCATGTGCAACTTGTCCAATGTTTTACTTTTGTTATCAAATAGCTATTATTGATTTGTAGAGTAATAAATGTTGGAATTAATGACTTGTTTTATTTTGTAGATGTTCAAATTACTTAATACTAGACTTTATGGGCATCTAGATTTTATGAAGCGTGCACCGCTAATGACGCGCTACCAATACCTGTGCTTAAATTGTAATCTACGATGAAAAATTTAATTGTATGATTCAGCGTTACTGTAATAGCATTTTAGAAGAGGCGTAAACTTTGATAGTCTATTTCAAATTGCTTGCCATCGTCTTGTTGGTGAAAAATAATTATAATAATAATTATTGATCGGTTAATAGTCCTAAAAAAGGGTCAGGTCAGGAGTACCCTAAACCGACGGGCGTGTATGAAGCGATTGATGAGTGTGGATGAAGCTAAAGTGGTATACCAGGATCGTAGCAAATGGAAAGATGTGATCTCTGCCTACCCCCAAGGGAAAGAGGCGTGACGTTTATGTATGTATGTACGTATTGATCGGTTCAGGATATTGTTCCGAAAAGTATTTTGCGTAAACAGGAATAACAAATGTCAAAGTTGACATTTACCGCATTCCAGTCTAGAATAGATAAGGTGAGGCGGTTGAATTGTTCGCCTTCCTGCTCTAACATACAGTAAACTTCATTACCTGTTTCTTTTTAACGCAATATTATTGTAGCACTAAGTTGATTTCGAACTGAACAAACCCATTCTTACCGTGAAAATCTTAAAACGCGCGGTTGCCTCCGAGTGTCGAGATTGATTTGATTAAAAAATAATACTTAAAATAAACCGTAACTGCAACTTTCGTGCATAAAAACGTTATATACGCCGCCGGGATTCAAAATTTACCAAAAACGAACCCCTAAACATCAAAATCTATTAAAACAATGTAAAACAACCATCGCGCTTAAAAGTATAAACAAAAGTAAATAGTGTTCAACCTTATACACAATGTTTGACCCTTATAGGACAAGTCATGACTCCAAGAATACCTATAGTTTATGGGCAGACTCAAAAGACATTGATATGATTAAAATTATTTGCCCTAAAGTCCGGAATAATGATGAAAAGATACAAATACATAATCCGCTGACGCCGCTCCAGGCAGAGCTAAGACGGTCGGGCTGGCAGTTGCGGCCGTCGAGCCCGGTCGAGGAGGCGCCCGACCCGCCGGACAGTCTCCTCCGACGCGTCGTAGACCGGGCTTCTCTCTATGACGATCCTGAAAACTTTCAAAAGTCCTACGAGTAAGTCTATTTAATTTTAATCCTATCCTTTGTTAATTATTTTTCAAGTAAAAAATAATTTTCGCGGTATATTATATTCTTTAGTTTGTACTGGAAATATATTTTATTATCAACTGGTTTACTACAACCAGTACAAATAAAAATTAATCTGAATAATAAAAAAAAACCAGCCTATATACGTCCCACTGCTGGGCATAGGCCTCTCCCCATATAGGAAAGGTTTGAGCATTGATCGTCACAACTCGCTGTGGGTTGGCGATTTCAGATTCCAATATTTGGAATCCAGGTTTCCTCATGAATGTATTCCTTCACCGTTTGTCAGTAGAGTCTTATTAATAATTAAGAAACTAGGTACATATAATTTTGAATAAGTCACATTGGTACTTGCCTGTGCTTGGGATCAAATCTGCACTTTGAGCATACAAATCCATTTATAGAACTACACGGCCACTATAACACATTATTCAAAATGCTTGTTGAATTAAAAATGAAGATTAAACAATTGTGAAAAAATTGTTAAGAGGAATATGATGACATGTAAAACTGCAAGGATAGCCGAGTGGTATAGCCACCAAGCTAATTACCACATGTGATGTTCCACCGGTTCAATTCCCAGGACAACAATTTGCAATCCATAAATGCTTGTTTTGAATGTAGATGTTTTTGTGCATGTGAATTAAAACTACTTGCGAATACCCATAGTTTAAATATTGTGCGAATTGTAATATATCACTGGAAATGATATATCAGTTTTAATAACAGAATAGACATTAAATTCCATACAACTTAGTTTGTGTGGAATTTAACAAATATGTTCATTCATGTTTTTCTGAAATTAAAGATTTTTTCTAAAATAAAAGAAGCATAGCTTACTCCTTATTACATCAGCTACCTGCTAAGAGACCCGTCAAAATTGGTCAGTTATTTCAGAGATTAACACACAAACAGATAGACAGCCAAAAATTGAAAAAAAATATTATTTTGGTGTATATATTGTAGGCAATGTGTATAATGCAGGCATTCTGAACATTTCCTATGTATTGTGTAGAATGCTGGGGTTGTCCAGGCGATGTGGGTAATGATATTGAATGTTCAAGCTATTTTACACTTTACCTAGGAAATGTATGGAATACTTAGGCATTTATTTATTTTTTTATATGGCACAAACAGTTCCATAATTATGAGTAAATGTTATCTCTAAAACTAAAGGTAAACAAATGTGAAACTCACACCGTTATCCACAGCATATAAATTGCCTTGTATGCAATGTAATGTATAGAATGCCTAGGCATTCTATACAATGCCAGATTAAACACATTGCCTATAACATATATACTATACAATACCACATAGATACAACCTATACCAGAAAAATTCAGAAATGAAGAAGAAATGCTGTTATAAAATTTATTGAAATTAGGCTAAGGCATGTATTAATGCTTATTTCAATATAAGAAACAGACACTTCATGTATAGATTTGCTCTCGGACTAGAAGGCAGATCAAAAGGATCATCATCAAATGCATGTATAATTTGTGAAATTTTCTATCTAGCTATGAAAACCCAAGGAAAGGGCAGCAGTACTACCCTCCCCCCCTCAACAAAGTGCGCCGGGAGTACTGGTATAAAGTCATGGAGGTCAATCTAAGACCCTACCAGCTTTGGACTTATCGAGATTGCTGCAAACACAACTCAGGGGACCAGCCCTATTGTGACTACTGCGCGGAGCAATTAGAGCAATTCATTGAAAACTTAACTACAATAAAAAAAATGTACCAATTACCTCCGGAAGACAGTAAATACAATCCTCGGGATGTGCATCCAGTCGGTCTGCGCATGTTGGCTGACCTGGTGTTTGTCTACAGAGATAAGATTTTGGGCTTTGATTCCCCGGATGCCCAAGAGCGAGCCATGGAGGTGTTTCGTAGCGCCTCTCCTGTTTGCAACAGGCCACCAGGGTATTACTCCCAACCTATCGACTGTCGGATGATTCGCCATCAACCCGTGGGTGCTCCGGTCTATGATATGAACCCCGAGGGGGAGGAAGACTACCCTCTAAGCTCTAACACCAAGTCTAGGAGTCACAACCGAGTACAGAAGAAAAATGATAAGATCATGGCTAAACCGATGAAGACTGAAAGGTATGTCTGACCGACGTTTGACACTTATTGAGATTTTATGTCTGAAAAAAATTAAGTTATATTTTTTTCTGATTGTTAAATTTGTGAGTTGTTTTTTGTGTGATATGAATACTAAGTTATTTTTTTTTATATAATGGTTTTATTTATTTTATTTTCTATGGGGTGTGCAAGGATTTTGACCCAACAGTTTAGGAAACTAAATAAATTTGGGCTTAAAAATCTTTTACTACTTTTGCATAGGTTTTTCCTAGCTAATAGGGATGATGACAGGGAACGAAAAGTAAAGGTAATGACTGTACTTTTGTGCTTGTGGGACAAAAGAAATAAACCAACCAATACATATCAAATATTATTCATTAAACTGTAAGATGTGCATTCAAAAACGTCATCATCCCTATTCGGGCAAATTAAATTTGACCCACTTCTCGGTTATCGAGATAATCATTACACGAATACTGACGGTTTCCATGCTTGTACGATTAAGCTGTAATGTTCCGTGCTTGTAACGTATGTTGCGTGATAATGCAATATTATGATGGCATGGAGCTGATCTGATGCTGGAACTGGCTTCAGAAGCTCCGCAATAAAACGTCACAACCCTGTCGAGTTTGGGCTCGTTTGTTTTGTCTTGACGAGTACTTTGATCTCCAAGCAAGAAAACAAGTTAAAAAGCTTATAAAATATCCATTTTTTTTTTAGTTTTATTTACTTGTGTATTGAACTTTGTATTGTCGTTGCAGTATGTGGAAGAGAATGATCAGGGATGGCTTCTTGGAAGCCCTTAGCCCCAAAGCGGCTTATGTAAGTCATAGATAAATAAAACACCTATTAGTAACATATTTTGTTTACCCCCGGTTTCTGGAAAGCTGATCAACTGATCACGACTGTGATTGGTTGATCATAAAACTTACAACCAATCACAGAGCTTAACATGAGATTTGACTGATTTTTTAATTTTTGTGTTGATTAGCGTTTGAGAACCCAGTGATTGTGTTTTAGTTTTCATGGCAGGTTAAGAAAGTATTATAAAGTTTCAGTGCTTTTGAATGCCTAAACCGATTTTGTTGATAGCTGCGAGTAGAACTAGCTATATTTTTGCGACTCCGTCACTCGTGCGAATATTTTAATACTTTATTTTTATTCTCAATTATCAATTATAATTAAGAATTTGATAAGTAAATACAAGTATGCTTTGCAATGCGACAATTATTGAATGGCTATGCGAGTTATACTTGACCACGAGTTGTTTACTGGAGTTTTTTTTTTTTTTTAGAAATTGGAGTCAAATTAATTAAATTCGATTTTTTTATGGAAATAGAAGAGCTTTACTTCAACTATCTCTTCCTGTCGTTTATTATTAAGGTTAAGTTCAAATCAAAGGTATAGTCAGACGACGGTCGTAAGCGAGTGTTACGCAGTGTATTGCATATGTAGATAGGTAACCAAAAAATATTGGACACTGATTTTTCCTTTTATCGCGTAAATAAAAGAATGGATATTGAAATTGCACATTTTAATGACAGATCAAAATCAAAATCAGAAGGTTATTATTTCGAATAAGACTTCTCAGGCACTTTCAAAACGTTACTGACTCTAGTTGCGCGGTTCCAAAATGTCATTCTTATGGAGAAGAACCGGCAAGAAACTCCATAAGATGACGTTACGCTACCTGTTTATCTTTGATTCGTTAAATCTTCGTATATTTTTTTATTTGAATATTTCTTACCAGTCACACAACGCCATCTAGTCTCAAGTTAAGCATACTTGGTAGCCTATGTTATGAGTACATACATATTATTATTATAGATAAATTACACCCAGATACAATAAATGATCGTGCTTATCACAAACATTTGTCCTGGATGGGAATCGAACCCCTCCGGTATAGCAGTCAGGGCCACTAACCACTAGACCGACAGGCCCGTCATTTAATTAAAGAAAAAACGTATCTAATATTTTTCGGAAATCTATCTAAAGAAGTAATTAGTTTTTTTGTCAAATACCGAATTCATCACTCATTGTGCTTGCTCACGGTCGGTGGCTGTCTATACCGACTAAGTTTATACTTTTGGTTCAAACCCAGCCTAAAAGCCATTTTATTTTCAGGCGTTAAAGAAACTCGGCTTCGGCCGTAGATACTTCCAATACTCGAAGCCGGATCCGGGCAATAAAGTATTCTTTAAGACGAATGTCCTCTTGAATATCCTCGATTTCGTTCAAAGCAACTCTGAGGTTGAATTGCTTTTCGATCGCAGGCTAAAAGTCGATGAAAGAAAGGAGATTCACAATTTAGTACAGTTGAAGTTAAAAGCTAAACGTTTAGAGTCTGCCGATTTTGACAACACAGAACAAATGGAACTTGTTCTGAAAATTATGGAGAAGAACTGCTATGAATTGCAGACGGCGAGTACTGGGGTGTATCCTAACCGGTAAGTGGGGTTTTTAATTATAGGAACTCCCTTTTTTACGACTCTCACACAACGCCATCTAGTCTCAAACTAATCTGAGCTTGTATTATGAGTAGGGTAGGGCGGGGCACAAAGGTCCAATTTGACTATTATTAGTTATGCTGTGAAAACCAAAGCCACATCAAAACAAAAAACAAGTATCGAACCAACTGTTATCAAAGCATGATTGGCTAAATTTTCAGTTATTTAATCATTGTAGAAATATATTTTTTTACTGTTTTTGTAGACCTCGTCGTCTGGTTCTTTTTGCCCCATAGTAGGGGTAAAAAGGGACAGCAAAGAGGTAAAAAAATTCAATACATTTTTTTTATAAAATAATAACTACATAGGATCCAATGCAAATCAAACGTATATTTATCTAGAAAAACACAAAGTAAAAAATGCTCTTATAATTATTAAAAACATGAACTATTATGAATGATGATAAACTATTTCTGATAGTTTAGGATCTGTCACAGGAATTTAATCAGTCTTAAAGGAATTATAAGTTTTTGTCAATAATTTGTGATTCTTAAAACTAGAATAACACAGTTACACATATTAAGAAAGCAAAAACAAAACTAAATATGTTTTTTCAAACATAACATAAAAATAAAATTGTTCTTATAGTCTTACTTTAAAAAAGTCCACTCTGGTCCTTTTTACCCCAAACACGTGTAAGTATTTAGATAGGTTATAAATAAAATAATAATTAAATCGAACTTAAAAATAACAATAAACCTTGAAACACAATTAAATGACCTATACTTAAAAACTACATTCAGGCATCATAGCCTATACTTGAGCCAAATTCGATAAAGAATAGAGGTAAACAAATCGTTGCTAGGCAACGACTTGTTTACTCCTAAAAGGCAGATGTTAACAACCTTTTCTAGATTAATGCAAATCATACAAATACCTAATAACCCTACTTCCTACTAATGTAAAAACTTTGTTTAGGATTTATAACTAACTCGTTCGTATAACTCGACCAAATTATATTGCTACGTTTCGTTATTTCCAATTTATTTTTTCTTATTGTAGGTTTATGTCTTTTTTGTTAACATAAATTAATAATAATTTATATGGTTGCCTATTAAACGGTATAAAGTAATATTAAAATAAAGGAAACGTAAAATTTAATAAAAATATTTTTGATACGTATTATTATACATAGTCTTCAATGAAACAACTAAACGCGAGCCTTTCATACTTGGAAGTATTATAATGCACGTGTTATGCAGTTGATTTGAAAAGTAGTTAAAATGTGCAAAATTGTATATACAAACGTCCCAACTTTATTTGTTGGTATAAACCAAATTCGCAAAAAAGTGTTTTATCCCTGGATTTCATCCAAGTTTCTTTTTTGTTAGGGCTACCACGAAAAGTTAATGTCGACTTTTTAATGATTTTTTCGAAATAACCAGGTAATATGCATGTTATTTGAGTGATTCTAGTGAAATATGCTGCAATAGGATTTCTTAATAAATAGTTAGCGTGAAAAAGGCAATAATCATGTAAATAATAGAAGATTTGTAAAAAGTGAGTTGTGATAACCCTAAATTGGTTTGTTTACCTGTATTCTTTATCGAATTTGGCTCAAGTATAAGTAGTAGTTCTCCAAACCAAAACAATCAACAGCGGAAAAAATTACTTTCGTCGAAATTTAAAGGTGAGGTCCTGTATCTCCGGCTGGCGAAGTCGCTCAACTGTCAGTGATGGCGCGTTACTCCCCGCGCGGACTCTTCTTTTCGCTGGTAGCATTCGGAAAGACGTAACTTCACTAGGTTTTGAGATTTTAATGGTGGACCTTTTTACCCGCGGACCTTTTAGCCCCGCCCTACCCTACTGGACAACTGGTAATCATACTTATATACTTCTAACTATACACATTTTATAGATAATTTACACCCAGACACAGAACAAATGATCGTGCTCATCACACAAACATATTTTGTTCTGGGTGGGAATCGAACCCACGACCTCTGGTATAGCAGTCAGCGCCACTAACCACTATACCAACATGCCTGACAATTATGAATTTTTCCAGTGCATTACACAGAATAGGTACAATAGTCGTCGGTCATACTTTTCATACGATCATAGAAATAATAAATACCAAGTTCTATAGTGTAGCTTCAAAACAAAACCAACATAACTACACCTCCCATTACCAAAAAATTCTAACCACCACTAGTTCTTTCCAAATTGGTCAATGAAGTTTTCATTTCAGCCAACTGTGCCTCACCAAAGTGGCTCCACCACACGTGTACCTGATCGTTCCGGAAGATCTGAAAGACGTACTCCAACAAAAAAAGGGCGAAGTATCCTCTAAACTCAAGAAGAATCTGCCACAAGAGGTAGATAAAAAAGCTGTCGGTTCACCTCTGGAGCCAAAGGCAAAAGATCAGAAACCCTTTAAAGCAGAAGCTGATTTACTAGCACAAGGAAATGAAGAAACTAATCCGTTTCTTATTAGTATAACAAAGAATCTTAATACTCCGGAGCCAGGGTCGGAGCCACAGGAAATCGGTGCTGCAAGTTATATAGAATCATCATCAGATAAGAATGATCCGAAAATGGGAACTCCAGAAAACTTTCTGGAGGGAACGGAAATCTCCGAAAAATGCCTGGAGGATCACGAACTAGGATTAACTGAAATGGACGACGACGAAATATTGATACCAACTTTAGAAGAATGGCTACCATTCAAAGATGTCATAATTACCCCTATGTCGGAAGTATTTGACAGGCTTTGCGACTTTTTACAAGAGTTCCGTACTGCTAAAACTTATACCGAGTTCAAGTTTCTTGGCCCGTTTACCGATGAAGAGTTAAATGCTATTGACGAGTTCTTCGAGGAAGCTGAGAAGTTTTTGATCAAGGCGGGTGACAAGTATATGGTTCCTGTATTCAAAAAACTTGCTTATGAGGTCGGCGTCGATGTCACTGGGAATCCTGTGTAAGTATACTGAACCCCGGTTTCCGGAAGGCTGATCAATTGAATCTGCTGCCAAATCACGACTGTGATTGGTTGACCATAAAACTTACAACCAATCACAGAGCTTAATATGAGATTTGACTGACGATTGACATTTTTTGTTGTTGATCAGCGTTTGAGAAATTAGGGATAAGTACTGGTCCCTCAAAAGCTGATTTATTAGCTAAGTTTAAGCGGTTTTATTTCTTAAATGTTGGATCTTGGTTGGTGTTTCATTTTGAATATGAAAGCGTTAGTAAGAAATATTATCGTAGGTAGTATTTGTCGGGGCATGTATAGTAGCCATGGACTTTAGTGGGTGTGAATCATATATGTGGGCGCGGATACAGCTAACAACCATATTGCTAAGCTGATTATTAATTTGTAAAACGTCAATTGATCATTGAATCAATTGTAAGGTTGTACTTTCTTTATCATTCTAAAACACTACTGACAAACGGTGAAGGAAATCTCGTGAGGAAACCTGGATTCCTAATATTGGAATCTGAAATCACCAAAACACAGTGAGCTAGCGTGGTGATCAATGCTCAAACCTTCCTTATATGGGAAGAGGCCTGTGCCCAGCAGTAGGTCGTATATAGGCTGGCGTATTATTATTTACTAAATAAAGACAAGTTACTCTAAAAGTGGTATGCCAGGATCGTAGCAAATGGAAAGATGTGATCTGCCTACCCCCAAGGGAAAGAGGCGTGACGTTTGTGTATGTATGTACTCTAAAAGGAGGTAATTTATAATTTCTCTTTCAGGATCTACAAAAAATGTGTGGCGCAACAGCGCAAGTTGCAGTGCCGTTGCCATCCCACTACTGAGCATCTTGGGGCCCTGAAGAAGGCCACCGCAAACCGTAACAATTAAAATGCTCCGATAAAACTATACTGTCAATGAAATAGGGTGAAATCAGTAGCGTGCAGTCCTTTGACAAAAAGTCTTTGCCTACCGTGAGAAACCCACAGTATCTTTTATTTAAGTTTTGTGTATATTACTATCACTACATATCAGAAAACAAAGAGAGAAACGGTGGAGATACCGTGTCTGTCTGTCTGTCTGTCCGCGATAAACTCAATAACTACTGCACCAATTTTCATGCTGTTTTCACCAATGTGTAGAGTGGTTCTCGAGGAAGGTTATAGTATATAATTTGTTAAGTTAATAATTGCGTTTGATATAGGAGAATTGGCTAATCTATACTATTAATATTATAAAGCTGAAGAGTTTGTTTGTTTGTTTGTTTGAACGCGCTAATCTCAGGAACTACTGGTTCGAATCGAAAAATTCTTTTTGTGTTGAGTAGACCATTTATCGAGGAAGGCTTTAGGCTATATAATATCACGTTGCAACTATTAGGAGCGAAGAAATAATGGAAAATGTGAAAAAAAACGGGGAAAATTGTTCATCCTTGAGGGCTTCCGTTGCGTGCGCTGCGAAAACGGTTCAAGATACACACAATATATGTATGTAAGAATTATTCCTATTGAAATGATCTAAAAAAATGTCCGCGACAGTATATGTCTATCTTTTAAGATTAACTCACTAGAACCGTTTTTATGGTAATCAAATTCGATCGAAATTAATGCATCAACGCACAGCCCAAACTACTGGACGGATCGGGCTGAAATTTGGCATGCAGGTAGATGTTATGACGTACGTATCCGCTAAGAAAGGATTTTGATAAATTCTACCCCCAAGGGGATAAAAAGGGGATGAAATTTTTTATGAAACTTTGTCAAAATTAAACCGATCGGGCTGAGACTTTACATGCACATAGGTACTATAACGTAGGCATCCGCTAAGAAAGATTTTGATAAATTCCACACATAAGGGGATGAAATAGGGCATGTTTGTAGAAATCTTCTTAAATTTTTGACTAGCCATGACTATGAACAAGTCTCAGGGGCAAACTCTCAAATTTGCGGGTATTGACTTGAGAGAACATTGCTTCTCTCATGGGCAGTTCTATGTTGCTTGCTCACGAGTAAGTTCTCAAAGTAGCTTGATAGGTTTAGCGCCAAATGACAAATTAGTTAAGAATATTGTGTACAAGGAGGTTTTGTAGGCCCTAATTTTTTACACTTACTTGCTAAACAATAATACTTCTTAACGCGTGCGAAGCCGCGGGCAAAAGCTAGTGTCAGATAAAGGTCAGAAGTGGGTAATGTTTTTACGGGTATAACCGACATGCGCGCGGGTGACAGCTAGTTCCTTTATAAAATAAAATAATTTGATAAACTAAAAGATATTAATCTGGGTTTCGCCGGGTAGGCAATGATTTTTTCTCTCTATGTACTGCATTCCACTGGGTAAAATAGGGGTTTTTGAAACGGGTTTTGTTCCTTTTAGATAAAGTAATATATTAACTTCGTTTCAAAAAGAAATACAATTTTAGCAGATTTTACTTAACGAACGGGAACAACGCGACCATTTTACAATCAACAAATTAAAATTTACCGGCAAAATGATTCAATATTCTGAAATTGTTCTACAAATCTCTTCTATCTTTCAACTCATTTGTCCCTCTTACAATAGACCTTTAGTAATAGGACATTAACTTTTCAAAAATCCCTGTTTCTCTTCACATTATTTCATTACAGTATTTAATCTATATAAGCTTCAGACTTATATACTTTAAACAGATTATGACTAAAAACAATGATAAAAGAATGCGATATAACCGTCAAAAATTACATTTTCATCAAACAAATATAGTTTTTGACCGCTATATCACTGTGGCGACTTTATTGTGACTTAAATAAAAACTCAAAGAAATTACTTAAAGGCGAAAATACTACTGTGTCGTGATGCACGATAAATCAATCGTAGCGTACTATTGTCGACACGACACGACCGACAATATGTCTAACTATATTAAATGTATAAAATCGATACATTAACCCACGGCTTAAATCTTCTTACATGGTTAAAAATATGAAATGCTAATTATTCTTGGCATTCAAATAATGAAATATGGAGAAAAATATATTGAAGGATACAAGTTTTAATGATGACATAATTGATATCATATAGTGCTACAAGGATCTTTGAGCACGTGGCCAAAATCGGAACTAATGCCGTCATATGAAACATCATCACTTTTGACAGTTGAGTTGATTCTTGTTGCGAATATGCACACCAGCGCCCTCATGTTAATGTCATCCACGTGCCGAAAGATCCTTGTAGCTCTATGGATGAATTACAAATGAAATTGGAATGAAACAAATTATGAAAAACGTCTACGAGGCGTTTATGATGTTATATTTAATTTATTGTTTAATTTCTAATCGAATATAAAACTTCAATGACTCAATTTAATTTGGTCGATGAGGTAACGTAGATATTTAATTAATTTTAAATAAAAAAATGATGGTGGATTTGTATAAATGGAAAGATTTTTACGATTTTATTGGCGATAAAATAGACATATGAAAAAAAAATCCTTGTAAAAACAATAACATCTTTTAGTAAAAGAAACTTGACTTGTATAAAAAAATATTAAATAACTAAGTAAAATCTGTAAAAATCTTTTCGTTTTGACAAATTTCATCATAACAGTCTATGGGATTCAGATTGTCGTTGTCCAAATATCAAAAAGGTTTTGTATCGAAAATTGCTCAGGATAAAATAACGGTCTAGATAAATACTTTCACAAAGAACTTACATCATATTTATAACAGAAGGTGTAGAAATGTGTTAAACAGTTATGGAAGCGTGACAGCGCACTACAAGGCGTAGAGCGGCGTCTCTCTCCCACAACTGTAATAATATTACTTTAAACAAGTGAAGGTAAACCTTAGTCTTTGGAAAATTGGCAGTCTTGATCCCAAACAGACTAAATAAATTATTTTAATACACAAATAAGTTTTAAATCTATATTTTGTCTACGAAAGTCTAGCTAACAGCTACGACGTTAGAATTATCTAGAAATAAGCATAAATACTTAAGTATGCTTAAGTTGGCAGACATGATAAGTGTTAAGTGCTGCCAACTTTAAAAATAAGACAGGTTATTTGATAGATAACTGTTAAATTTAATTTAATTTATTGAATGACTTATAGTCCAACAAATCTAAGAAGTACCGTTTGACGTTTCATCATTTTCAAACCGAAACAACTTTGTTCATGCGTACAATACTCAGTTTCGACAACCTTTATCATAAAACCATGAATTTAGAAAGATTTTATTATTGTATCTAAAAATTTTCAATTTTTAATATCCTAATTTAATTGAAAACTTTCAAACAAAGCAAAATAACACATATTTACATAGTAAATAATTTCTAATAGTTCTATTTTTGACCTCATTGCAAAGTCACGTAGTTAGGTCACTGCTTGTAGTGTTGTGACTCTTCAGATACACTTGTATGCGAAATAATCGATTACATATACGAAAAATCGAATGTATTACTTTCAAATTATCAATTGACGACACGTTACTGCGCGACCGCATTATGCACTTAATACATAGGTACCCTAAAATAAATTACGACTTCGACAGAGACGTACACTTTGATAATTTCATAGATAATCAACTAGTCATTAATTTAAATGACGATGATGACGAAGACGATGACGATTCTAGTACTAGTAGTGTATAAATAAAATATCCTAAACATAACTTTTATTTCATATTATGACAATTGATCTCTTAAAATTCTGATATTATAGTAATCGATCTCATAAAAATCGAATATTATAGTAATCGATTTTTTTACTCCCAACCCTATTATCCTATTTGTCATAACTGTCAAACGGTACTTCTTAGATTTGTTGGACTATAGTAATATTGGTGTTGACGCCAAAAAACATATTTTATCACTCACACAGAGTTAAAAATACACATGTAAATGGTTACATGATAATGACAGAAATTGATTAAAATGATAGAAGATTGCCAATGTTAAAGGACTTTAAAAACTATGATCAGATAATTCGTTATCCGCAATTTTGGCGGATATCCGAAAAAAACAAGAATTATGAAACGAATCGACGACTAGGCACGTTTTGAAAACTGATATTTTAACTATAATTCATGTCCCACCGTATTTATTCCAAAGTTGCAATATGTTCAAAGAAAAAGATGTTTTCCATCATAAATGCTTTGGGTTGCGTTTTTGATAACCAATAGAATTATTTTCTATAATGAAGCTTTTCTATTGGCTCTCAAATACATCCCTTTCACTCTTATGTATGTTGAAAACAAAAAAAAAATAAGAAAAAAATATTTTTTTTTTTGGTATATAGAGATAGACATTTTCCACATATTAAACAATGCCTACTAAAAAGTATCCAATCTGTGTTATTTAAGCCGAAATAATACGGCGTTTTAGGTAAGGTTTTCATACTTATATATTAAATGTTACATAGAGCGATGCAAATTTAAGCGTGACTCTTATTGCAAGGTTATAAGGTATAAAGTCCTCGGTTCTCTTTTAGATGTCATATGCTGGACTGGTTGTTTACATAATTTGGGTCCTATTTAAATATAGCTATTAGGTCCAAAGGGCATTTTACTACAGTACTGCAACATTTTGCTCTTATGTGTTATGCAATATTTGTCATTGTTAACAGAAGGTAAAGGCAAATATATATTTAGTGACTTGAAACGAATATTTTAGAACAGCCTTAACTGAACTGAATTCGAGAAACCACAAAAATAGGAATTTTATCAATAACATCGATTCCTGCACTCAGGATTTAATCCCTATGTCACGGTGAATAGCACAAAGACACCCATAGAACCACACTCACACCTGGAACTAGCATTTGCTTAGACAAAAATAGAACCCCGCAACATGTTAGCTATCCCTGCGGTAAAAATCAATTCATTTCGTCATTTGCAGTATAATTACTAATCTGATGACCAAAAAGGATCTTTCACCGTTTTATAAAATAACTGTAAGTTTTTAACGGATAGCCAGTCCAGTTTTTCAGTAGGATTAAAGTACCTTGCTGTTTGCCCTTAAGTTTGTATAGCACTATCAACCAAATATTGAAACGAAACTTTATTTTAACACCTTTAAGTGTTATTCTGTCTCTTTTTCTTCGAAGAGTCTTGTCATGTGATAGAGTTCTGTTTCAACCGCATTGAGATCGACTTGGTACCATTGAACTCTACACTAGCGCAAATTCCACGCTCGATCGAATATTCTGTACGTAGTTTAACTCGATCCCGTTGTAAGACAGACCTTTAACAGGATCGAATCGAGAACTGAATCAAATTTTAATCAAAATCAAAATCAGAACTAAACCAGTTTTGGGAGTAAGGAGACTGGTGTCAGAGTTAAAACTAGGCCTCTGACGTGTTAGGAGTGCTGATTTCCCCGTGATGTGAAAATCCTAAAATCTATTTAATACTCGATAGGTTACTAAGTAGCACTTTTTGACCGTCTGATAATAAGACAGCACCCTGTATCGCCCATTCACCGTTTAAGCGCTCTATTAGGAAAAAGAAAAAGAGAGATAGATAGACAGATAAGAAAAAGAGAGAAAGACAGACAGATAAGAAAAAAAGAGATACAAAGACATTAAAAGCGATTTAGAATTAAGTAATGTTTCAATGTTTGTGTGTATTAAGGTATAGGGTGTCAATAAGGTTCTGTCGTGTGTCAAATTAATAAATGCTCCGTCTCTTTCCCTTTTCCTATGGTAGAAGGAGATGAAATATCATGGCTAGTTATTTTTGTAGTTTTCTAAGATAAACCCGAATTTTAAAATTTAATATTTTTTATAGACATGCTGGATGTAAAAATCGTACTCGGTCCAATTTTTTAAATAAAATTTTAAAAATTCTGTAATAAGTAAGTATTTTTTGTCCTTTTCTAAATATTCTTATTAGAAAGAGATGGAGCAATCTTCTTTCGTTATATCATGAAAGAATTATTAATTTTCAACAGAACCGTGACACAAGACTAGTATTGTAGACAAGCTATTAACTACTATTAAGTCTTGATAATAAAACAAGTTTCTAGTCTCAATGAGTAGACCGAGCGAGACAGCGATCTACGCCGCGTAGTGCGCTGTCTCTTTTCAAAACCACAACAGTTTTCATAGAAGGTTATAGACCCTCAAAGTATTGCTCAACAAAATTAAATAAATCAATAAATATTCCTCCACAACACCATCTAAGCTCAAAATAACTACATTCATATTACAGATAAATTACAATCAAACACAACAAATGATCATGGTCATCACACAAACATTTGTCCTAAGTGGGAATCGAACCCACGACCTCCGGTATAGCAGTCAGGGCCACTAACCAGTAGACCAACAGGCCAGTCAATTACTAGTAAAATGGGTTGTGGAGGTCAGATAGGCAGTCGCTCTGTGACATACGGTGTTCAGCTGTCGGTGAGACTGGGAGCCGACACCAACATAACTTGGGGAGTCTCGAATAAACAAGACAGTATTCATAGCTTGTCTACTAATTAATAATTATTTAATTAGGGTTAAGTACTATTTATTCAAATGAGTAATTAATAACTTATCTACAGATAGTTTTTTCAAATAGAGATGGTGATTTGACTTCAAGAAAAACACTTTCAGGGCAAAATTGTGTGTGTATGATGTTATGTCAGGAGTACCCTAAACCGACAGGCGTGTATGAAGCGATTGATGAGTGTGGATGAAGCTAAAGTGGTATGCCAGGATCGTAGCAAATGGAAAGATGTAATCTCTGCCTACCCCCAAGGGAAAGAGGCGTGACGTTTATGTTTGTATGTCGGGAGTCGGGATGGTCTTGTCTTGTATATCAATATCCTGTTTTATAAGCAGATGATTGTAGTGTAGGTTTTAATCCGGATTTGTAAAAACATGATTTTCCAATTTTTTACACGTGTATGTACTTTGGTAGGAAACCACTAATAAATGAAAAACGAAAACTATAAAAGAACTAACACCAAAAAATAAACATTTAGGATTTGAACCCTTGAACGATGGATGGATTGTGTGAAAGATGATATGGCTACAAAGAGTGTGACTTGCGAGAAGACGTCAGATAGGAACGTGTGGTAGAAGACATGCTGCGCCGACCTCAAATAATAATTGGGATAAGGGCAAGGGAATGATGATTAGGATAAGCCATATGAGAAGTGGCATTTGTCCAATAGTAGGATCCGTGAAAAACTATCTGTATATATATTATTAATCTCCCCAAATATATATCCTTAGGTGTAGTCGGGATTAGAATATATCAATTAGTTTTTAAGGTGTTTTAATTACAACATAAAATATTATTTACAAAAAAAATATGTTGTCATCAAATGTTTTACGTATAACGTTATATTGTCCTAAATACGTAAAACAAATTATTGTTTAATTTCGAAATTGAATTCGAATCCAGTACCTGAAAAATGAGCTCTTTAAGCAGAACTCTTGATGCTGTTGAAGAGAGATAGAGCTATAAAGAGTATAGCGTTGTCTCTCTTCCACTATGTCATGTATAATGAAATATTCATGAAAAACCCTGTTATGTTTTATATTTTTATTAAACGTCGAGAAGAGTAGTAAAAAGATATTAAATTAACATAAAATGTACCCCACCGTACAGTGAATCTAAAAAATAAACCTTTTTTTATTTTAACCATTCTACAACAGATAATATTTTAGATTAAGGGAATTTAAATTATGTGTCTATTAATATGATGTTTCGAGTAGCTGAATGTGATTTTTACTGATGTTTTAAATATTAATATTACCGTGATTCAATATTCTACTTACACAAGCTTTGTCAGGAATAATAGGTCAGAGAAAGTTAATTAGGCATTACATACAAAATTCTCATCACCAAATCAAAGGTGACCAAAATTTGAAATACAATGTTACTTTCATAGAAAAACCATTTTTATGCACATGGCTTATAGAGACAATGGCTTATATGTATAATTGTTATTTAATTTTAATTATGATTGCGTATTTGACTGATAAAATAAACTAATTAGTCCGTCAAATAGATTACTTAAAAATATGAGATACGTATTGCCTTTTAACAAAATACAAAGAAGTGACGCATCAAAGATGGCGTATCGTATGGAAGTGGGGAGGGGAGTGGCTAGTTACGTCACTTGTCAGTAAAAATTGCACTGAGACGTGACGTCACACGAGATTTTAACTCATCTACCGGTCTCAATGTTTTATACTTGCTATTAAAAAAATCTGTGTCTAATATTATGTGGTCATCTATCTGACGGATTATTTTGATGTTTTTGAATTAAACGCAAATAAATTGATTTGAACGCAGTTAAACAGTTCGCACCTAATATTTTATAAAACGCTGTCTTACCTCACAAGAATATGTACCTTTATACAACTATAAATAAGTAATAGTGAAATAATTTCCGCCTGTAGTAAGGCGAATGAAAGAAAGAAAGAAAGAAAGAAAGAAAGAAAGAAAGTTTATTTAGCGCAAACGAATGCTAATAATGAAACTATTTATATTGTTTGTCGCCCGACTACGCCTGTTAAGTTAAGGTTAAGGCCAGACCCGCAGAAATAGATTACGAAAAGAAAAATATATTTATTTAAATTATTTATTTTGTAAGACTTACACTCGTATTAAGGAAGGCGTCTTAATTAAAACCACAACTTAAAGTAATGTTACCGCAGTTGTGGAAGCGAGACAGCGCACTACACGGCGTAGAGCGGCGTCTCTCTTCCACAACTGCAATATTATTACTTTAAGGCCGGCCTCAAACACTCTGGAATTCAGAATCCGAAAGTCTGTTCTTCATTTCAATCCAAACCACTTTTAAGCTACAGGTGAGTAATACTAACCCACTTTTTGTATATTTGCAATAGAGAACCGACTCTCAGACTGAATTTCATACTGTAAGAGGCCGGCCTAAGAAGTGGTGGTATCCAATACCCTTTGCCTGTAGTCTTATTCACATGCTAACCGAACCTCTATGAGTGTATTTTTATAATAACTTTCGTGAGGATGATTCATACTTAAAAGGTATAACGGTTTACTCACGCGTATTTATCGGGATAGCCCGACTAGTTTCGGACCCAACCAAAATTATATTGAGCTACAGGCATTGGGTATTGAAAACTTGCGTCGCCTTATGAAAGATAAAATATGAGAATATTTTTTTATTTCAAAATTGTAAATATTGACTTTTAACTAACGACTTGTATTTAATACGTATTATTATTTAAGTTTATTTATTTGAAACCTGTTTTACCTATTTTTAAGAACAATAGTGTGTACCAAGACAAATTCCATTTTTACGAACGATACGCTGAACGAATTGCTCAAATGTATGGGAGTGACAAGTTTGTCACGTGACATATAGAAAATAAAAGGTCTTTGAGTGATTTCTAGTATCGTTAAGTTCGTAGAAATGTCATTTGTCTTGTCAAGTCTCGTATTATGAGATATTAAATGTAAAGTAGGTCTGTTATGAAAGAGATGAAACTATAATGTATGTAGCTCCATTACTGTCATAAAAGCTACTTCGTTTTAATATTTTTGTATGTTTTTTCGTCGAAAAAATATTTTTTTGTTAAACAAACTTCGATGCGAAAATCGTCAAGCAATCAATTTTGTGTGTTGTGTTGTTATATAATTTATTTTATTACTTTGTATTAAATTATAAACATTTAAGTAATTATAAGAAAAATACATCATCAAAGATAATTTTATAATACAATTATAATTGTAAATTTTAAATTATGTAAGACTGTTGCAGTTGTGGAAGCGTGACAGCGCACTACACGGCGTAGAGCGGCGTCTCTCTTCCACAACTACAATAATATTACTAATAGGAGATCGACATCCGAATTTTGAGCTTTACTTTGATATTAAATACTGTTAAGATAATTTTTATCCTTCCCTTTCGTCTGAGGGCTGGCCTTTAGGTATAAATAAATGTAATTTATTTGTAATATGGAATATACTACATATGAGCAGCTATTTGCCTTTCATTTTAATATAATCAAAAATCTTCTTAAAAATCTGTAAGTTTTTGACGTAGGAAGTAATTTCAGAATGTACCTACTGAATCAATTTTGTTTTTTTTTTCTACCAATAGATAACCGCATATTTTTTTGAGTGTCATAGTGTATAAGGTTTTGGAAATTCTTTTACCAATAGATAACCGCGTTATTTTTGAGTGTATAAAATTTTAACACAATCCGACACGAAGAGAATCAAATTTAACTTACAAAGTTTGATTGCAGAAAAAACTAAAGCTTGTAAAGCTTGTGTAACTGGACAGTTCTACCCTAAGACTAAGAAACAGTATTGCTTTAAAAAGAGTAAGTATAATAAGGGGTAGGGTTACTATTGTAAAAGACCCCTGATAAGGTTAAACCTCTTTGATTCAAACCTGTTTCGTTTATGCAGCTGTTTAAAGGATTGTAAGATAGACACGTGTTCCTTTATTATTTAAGTTTCTTTATATTGGTATTGTGTAAATAAATAATGAAGTAACGGTCAAATCAAACTGGTTTGATTGACTCGATGGCCCTTCGCAATGAAAATAGCCTTGAACTTAGGTTTGTAATAAAAATAGCCTTGAAGTTTGGAGTAAGGACAATGGTGTCTTTATCCTGTTTCAAGTGATATCGGTTGTGTAGTTGCTAGTAATCACTACTTAGTATATTATTTTTAACAAAAAATCAAAACTGACTTCAAAAACAGCGGCACTTAAAACTTATAAGACCACCAATGAAGAATACCCACCGTATCAAACAAAAAAAGAATTTTGCTAATAGCAAATTTGAGTAATCGTTGAATAAAAATAAAAAAAAATGATGACGACGAATTGAGAATCTTTTTGAAGTTGGTTATTTTTTTTTAAACAGAAAAGCAATTATGAATCATATTTGCTCCTTTGCGAAGTCGGTTACGAATTAGTGACGCCTGTTTCGCCGTCTTTGCGAATAAAAGCATATCTTTGTATTTGTATAACTTGCAAATAAAAAGAAAACGGTGCCAAGATTAGTTACGTAGAAACATCTCCAAAAAATGTGGAACGCTTCACGATTTTGCGTGTCATCCTTGCGCAGGGGCCATGCTAATCTTCTCTGTATCGTTCCAATTTTAGTATATGTACTGCCGAAGCAAGTACAATTACAGAGCGATAACACCTTCTAGTAATCTATACCTACAAACTGCGAAAACTTTGATTGCGCGATTCAGGACACGCGTGCATACGTCACGCGTGTCATGTTTGAAAGTCAGTAAAAGCGCCATCTATTGACTGCTACGAAGAATTAATCTAAAAATATTGTGAAATATTTGTTTGTTGAATAACAAATATGAAGCCTATATCTCAGACCGACTTCACAATAATTCTACCAATGAAAAGTAAATTATCATAGAGTACATTTTATCCCTGTTTTCGCAAAAATACGCGGCTGAGTCCGTCGAGCACCTCTAGGTAAGTATTCAAAGGTTTTTATATTTCACAGGACTGTATGACAAATGAATTGTAATTTACAAATAAGATCTGTTTATACGACTATTATAAGAAGAAATCCCGTAATGTCTTTACTTTTCTATCGCGCAAAAAACTCATTTCATTACATTTTTATATTGCGCAACATTTTACATGGGCTTGCAATTTATACTGATGCAGCGAAATTTATTTATAGGTAAGTTAGCGCTTTGTTGATATTTAGAACCGTATCTTAGAATAATAATAAAACCAAGCTGGCATTTCCCCATCTCTAGACAAAGATCTCTTCTCGCATAGAGAAGGAATATTGATCACCACGCTTGCTCACTACGGGCAATTTTACCTAGATTCCAATTTTTGAAACCCAAGTTTCAACTTTCAAGTGATTTTTTCAACATGTTTCTATTAAAAGAGTGATAAGTATGAATGTTGATGGGAGGAGAGGAAGGGGAAGGTCAAAGAAAAGATGGATGGATTGTGTAAGGAATTATATGAATGTAAATGAGACTGTGACGTCTGATAGGGGAGAATGGAAGCAAAAAACGTGTTGCACCGACCCCTAGTGAAGTGCTATGAGGGCAGGAAGATGATGATGTTTCTAATTAGGTCCGCTAGATATTGAGTGCCTTTCTTACTAATATCATAAACGCGTAAGTTAGTAAGTATGCATGGATGGATGTTTGTTATTTTTTTACGCTTTAAAAACGCCCAATTTGTATAAAATATGGTACGGTATTACCCGACATGCTGGATTTATAGACAGGTTAATTTTTACCCGATTGCGCTTATTGAGGGTAATATTTTGCGGTTATAACTGACATTTACGCAGGCGAAGCCTTGGGAAAAATAGTCTAATAATATAAATAGAAATACCACACACTGGTATTTTATAAAAAAATGTATTTATACTTGAGCCAAATTCGATAAAGAATAGAGGTAAACAAATCGTTGCTAGGCAACGACTTGTTTACTCCTAAAAGGCAGATATTAACAACCTTTTCTAGATTAATGTTTTTCATACAAATATAGCAGAACGCAAAGAAATTACAACAACTCGCACCTCGACTGACAGGTCAAGACAGAACGAGCATGCAGACGTATAACTCGACCAAATTATATTGCTACGTTTCGTTATTTTCAATTTATTTTTTCTTATTGTAGGTTTATGTCTTTTTTCTTAACATAAATTAATAATAATTTATATGGTTGCCTATCAAACGGTATAAAGTAATATTAAAATAAATGAAACGTAAAATATAATAAAAATATTTTTGATACGTATTATTATACATAGTCTTCAATGAAACAACTAAACGCGAGCCTTTCATACTTGGAAGTATTATAATGCACGTGTTATGCGGTTGATTAGAAAAGTAGTTAAAATGTGCAAAATTGTATATACAAACGTCCCAACTTTATTTGTTGGCATAAACCAAATTCGCAAAAAAGTGTTTTATCCCTGGATTTCATCCATGTTTCTTTTTTGTTAGGGCTATCGCGAAAAGTTAATGTCGACTTATTAATGATTTTTCGAAATAACCAGGTAATATGCATGTTATTTGAGTGATTCTAGAGAAATATGCTGCAATAGGATTTCTTAATAAATAGTTAGCGTGAAAAAGGCAATAATCATGTAAATAATTGAAGATTTGTAAAAAGTGAGTTGTGATAACCCTAAATTGGTTTGTTTACCTGTATTCTTTATCAAATTTGGCTCAAGTATAGGTTTAAGTTTCAGTCTGAGGGCGTAAAAGGACCGCGACAAAGGACCATCATTGGAGACGAGTAAAATGATATACGTATGCAGAGAACAGTATTGTTACATTTATATAACTTAAGAAGATTAAACATAGGTACCTACTTTAAAATTAAAAAGTTATAATACCAGTGGCGAAGGGTCCATATAACTCGATTCCTACCGGCTTCCCTTTTGAAATATGGCAAATACTAAGATTCAGTTTATTTAAGTAGCATTTAAAAATATCAACTATAACTATAATAATTTAAATTAATAATGTACGTGTATAGCCTTTGTTTGAAAATAACAATAAACGCCTAAACTTTTTTTTGAGCAAAACGCATGCAATAAACGCCTACAACTTTCATTGTAAACCTACGATTCGCTTTACCGGTTAAAAGGTAAGCCGGGACGCGATTCGGGAATCGAGTACATCTACTTCATAGTGCGATCTCTTTCACTCCATCGAGTAAAAGTGAGACACTATATACATTGACACATTGAACAACCGCGGCCAATAAGGACTTAGGGAAGCCGGTGCGGAGCGGCTTATGACAAAGACAGAAAATATAAATGCGTACGCCAGAAAGAGATGCAATATGAACTTCGTACGTCAACTGAACATGACAGCTGACGTTTACGTTCGCGCTAATATTATAAAAGTTTTATTTATTATTTTCACCGGTTCATTTGCATTAGATTAGGTGTATTCGTATCATAATTTAGAATCTTATAGTATTATTACTTGTGATTGATCAGTGTAGTGATAGTGCAGTAAAAACAAAATACATCAGTTCAGTGTTATTGTTTGTTTATCGTCTATTCGAATAAAATAAATATTTAGGTAAGTCAGAATTACTAAGATTGTTGATTTAGTTTGTAGATCTATTAGAAAGTAGTTATTTTTGTTATTATTAAGTAAATTCGATAATAAAGCGGCTTTAGTGAACGTAGAATGCTGTCTAACAGATTATTTGCTGACTGAGTAAAAATCTTTTTCAAAGAAGAGTTTTGAAAAAGACCTGACATGATTTGAATTAATTACAAATGACGATCAAACATTTTAACAGTTCTTTGTACGACAAAATATCATTGGCTCACAGGAAGTTTTAAATTAAATAAAATCTTTTGTTTGCTTTGTAATTCTCAGATCCAATCCTCAACATCTTATTTCATTCCACATAGTAATATAGATCAAAATTTGGACCCTGTCTGTAGGACAAGTTAGTAGTAGATATGCACAGCATAGTATACATATATGTGGGAAGGCTTAAAATATTGTGTTTATAGTTTCTATATTTATGTACTTATACTATTTGTATATTATTGTTTTAACATTATAATCTTCTCAATATGACAATATACATATAAGTAATTTAGAAGTGTTGTATATTGTTGTTTTGCAACTTAACAACAATATAAATATTCATATTTTTATTATAATATGCACTTAAGTCCATGTTTATGTGGCCATTAACTATCATATATTTTGTATTCTATAATTTAGTTGCATTTTATTTTATAGTAAACATTTTAATTTGTCTATCAGTTAGATATTCATGTATTGTACTTATAGTAGCATTTTGATTGTAAAAAGGTTTTAAATTATAAATTATTACTGTATTTCTCTTATTTTTTTTTAATTTTCAGGGTGTTTATAATATTAGTAGTGAATAGAGCTACACAGGGTTTAATGCTCTTATTAATTCATCTAAAATACATGTTCAGACAAAAAAACATATCCGTACTTGTTGTTTATCTTTGCATGATAATAATGCAATTTTTGGACGGGCTTCCCTTTTAAGAAAATTCACCCTTCGCCACTGTATAATACAATAGCAATATTTACTAATTTAGCTAGTTCTGATTCAATTACACAACGTTAGATTGTTATAGATGTCAACTTAGCAAGATAAGTAGGTGAACAGGAAAAATGACTTATAAAACTGTGTTTATTTATACCTTTGCCTAGTAGGTAATATTAGATTTTATAAACAGATGTTTATAAAATCATTCAGCATGTCCGTGTGGTGTCCGGATATAAAGAATAGCACCACCCCATATCCTCCACTGGGTGTCGTAAAAGGCGACTAATGGACCTTAAGACCCAGTGCACTGTACCAAGCACCTTGGGTCACCCGAATGGTGGCGGGTAAACAACCAACAATCGCATTCCCAAAGAGGGTTAGTGTCAGGCAGGCGGCCGACTATAAAACCATAGCCAAATCCATTAGCAACATGTTTAGAAAAAAACATGTTGCGCCGACCCCAAGTAAAATGGGATAAGGGCAGGAAGATGATGATAAACAGATGTTTATGGACACACAAATAAATACAACGAAAAAAATATCTTTAAGACGAGGTATAAAAGGAAAAAGGGCAGGTTTCTTTCTAAAAAAAAACCTAGCTAATTTGCGCAAAGGTAAATTAAATTTGCATTTTTTGATGATGATGTTACCTAATGATGTAGATACTATAGTCCGTGCGTTATAGCATGGTGCGGGTGACAGTTTCTGTAACGTTTCGTGTCACTCTTGAAAGTTGCTGCGATGCAAAAATTATGACTTATTATTGTAGCTGTATCACATTCGTATTATGCAAAATCGTTTATAACTGTAGTAGATTAAATTAAAGCCAACCAGAATATTCTAGGCTTCAAATAAAATCGAATGAAATGAAAAATAAAGTAAAGTGTTATGCGTATAACGTAACGTCAGAGATGTATTTAGTGATGGGATTTACTGCTACGATGGACAGGTTGTCGATGTTATTTTGGAATAAAAAACGAATATCGTGCGTAGTTCAATCTTTATTTAAAAAAAATGTTTAATTATATTGATGAAATAACGCAACATTCTAGGATTGGTTATAAAGTTCCTAAGGAAAAAACTCAACAAACTAAAACCAAAAACAACTTAACAAAAATGAATTAGAGCAAAATATGTGTCGCATACAAGGCGCTAGCACTCATACTGTCTGCTACGAGTAAACAAAATAAAAAAGAAAAGTAAAAAATAATCATAAACCTCGTTCTGATTGTTATATAATATACGAAAATCGACAACAATAAAAAAAGATTTTTCTAATGCCCATCACTAATCATGTGGCACTGACAGACGTCAACGTCAAACAGGCAAGTGTCACCCGCACCATGCTATAACGCACGGACTATAGACACAGGCAAATAAATGTTGTGTTTCTAATATAAAATCCAAAGTTTGTGATGTTTAAGATTTTCTAATAGGTATACTTACTTATCCTAAGGAATGTAACTGGTTGAATTCTGTATGCAGAGTCCATGTAGTTTCGTATTGCGTTGATCGCTCTGTTCGTAATTTTTTTGGTCCTTTGGGATATATTAGGATAGATAGCTATTTTATTATAATAGATATTATTAAGAACAGCTAGTGTCAGCTAGAATTTTAAGTAGTTTGAGAAAGTTTGCCATTTTAAGTCGTGTCAGTTTTGTAAAAGATAATGAAGGGTGGCTATTTATCGAAAAGGATTTTGAAGGTAACGGACTGGATGTCGGACGGTAGCCAAGGAATCGTGCACGCGCTAAGACGCGTCCGGCCCGACGCAAGCCGCGCCCTGCTCTATGATACGCCGGAGTGCGGACGTAGGCGCGGCGCTGCTGTTCTCGCTGCCGTGTTGTCTCGGACTGTGCACGGCTCTGTCTGCGATCATTCAGTTTCGGGCACTCACAGGACCCGTCTTGAGACACGGACCAAGGAGTCTAGCATGTGTGCGAGTCATTGATATTGTAAAATGAAAGGCGCAACGAAAGTGAAGGTGCACTCGTGCACTGAGGGATGATGGAGCGTCGGTCTAGGTCGACCTCCCGCAATCTCAAGGCGCCTCGTTTCCAATCAGTGAATGCAGGTGCGCTGTGAGCATACACGCTGGGACCCGAAAGATGGTGAACTATGCCTGGTTAGGTCGAAGTCCGGGGAAACCTGGATGGAGGACCGCAGCGATTCTGACGTGCAAATCGATCGTCGGAACTGGGTATAGGGGCGAAAGACTAATCGAACCATCTAGTAGCTGGTTCCGTCCGAAGTTTCCCTCATCCGGTAAAGCGAATGATTAGAGGCTTTGGAGACGAAACGTCTTCAACCTGTTCTCAAACTTTAAATGGGTGAGTTCTCCGGCTTACTGACTTAAGCCGGGGGTCTGATGACGGTGCCAAGTGGGCCAATTTTGGTAAGCAGAACTGGCGCTGTGGGATAAACCAAACGTAGTGTTAAGGCGCCCAAAAAACGCTGAACGTTACAAAAAAGACGTAAGGGATCGGAGATACCAGGGCGGTAGCCACGGAAGTCGGCATCCGCTAAGGAGTGTGTAATGACTCACCTGATTAGCAGTTCCTTGCTCTGAAAATGGATGGCGCTAAGTGTTTTGCCGATACACTACCGTTAACGGCCAGAGCGACGACTGTGTGACGTCATTAAGCCTTAACGAGTAGGACGTGCGCGGCGGAGAGCGCGGAAGGGTCTGGGCGTGAGCCTGCCTGGAGCCTCCGTCGGTGCAGATCTTGGTGGTAGTAGCAAATACTCCGGCGAGGCCCTGGAGGACTGACGTGGAGAAGGGTTTCGCGCAAACAGTGGTTGGCCGCGAGTCAGTCGATCCTAAGCTCTAAGAGAAATCTGATGTCGATGCGGCGTGTTTAGATTGCGCCCGACGAAAGTCACGGTGCGTGACAAATAACGCCCTTCGAGCGAAAGGGAATCCGGTTCCTATTCCGGAACCCGGCAGCGGAACCGTTTCGACAAGCGTTCTCTCGCTTCGGCGAGTGTTCGACGGGGCAACCCAAAGTGGCCTGAAGACGCCGCCGAGAGGTCTGGGAAGAGATTTCTTTTCTGCCTGAGCGCTTGAGTACCGCGGAATCCTATAGCAGGGAGATGCGGTTCGGAGCGCGAAGAGCACCGCACGTGTAGTGGTGTCCGGATCCTCTCTGCGGACCTTGAAAATTCAGTTGAGGGATGTACGTGGAGGTGTCGCGCCGGTTCGTACCCATATCCGCAGCAGGTCTCCAAGGTGAAGAGCCTCTAGTCGATAGAATAACGTAGGTAAGGAAGGTCGGCAAATTGGATCCGTAACTTCGGAATAAGGATTGGCTCTGAGGACCGGGGCGTGTCGGGCTCGGCCGAGAAGCGAATGTTGTCGGTGTTGCGTCTGGTGAAGCATTCGTTCCTGCACGGAAGCGAGTGTAGATACCAGAGCCGCGACCTGCACGTTTGCAGATCTTCCGCGCTGTAGAACTGTCGACTGCGCGATACGCGCTGTTGATACAGCTCTCATCGGCCGCCGTGTAACGGTCAGCTCAGAACTGGCACGGACAAGGGGAATCCGACTGTCTAATTAAAACAAAGCATTGCGATGGCCCTCGCGGGTGTTGACGCAATGTGATTTCTGCCCAGTGCTCTGAATGTCAACGTGAAGAAATTCAAGCAAGCGCGGGTAAACGGCGGGAGTAACTATGACTCTTCAAAGGTAGCCAAATGCCTCGTCATTTAATTAGTGACGCGCATGAATGGATTAACGAGAGTCCCACTGTCCCTATTTACTATCTAGCGAAAGCTTGGGAGAATCAGCGGGGAAAGAAGACCCTGTTGAGCTCGACTCTAGTCTGGTGTTGTAAGGTGACACGAGAAGTGTAGCAAAGTGGGAGGTCGCTCGCGCAGCCGACGCTGAAATACCACTACTCTGGTATGTTTCCTTGCTCACTCGGTTAAGTGGAAACAAAACACAGTCGATATTATCGGCGACGCAATGTTTTCTGGAGCCAAGCGTGTGGAGTGTGAGCTCCCCGCGTGATCCAGTCCGAGGACAGCGCCAGGCGGGGAGTTTGACTGGGGCGGTACACCTGCCAAAGAATAACGCAGGTGTCCTAAGGCCAGCTCAGCGAGGACAGAAACCTCGCGTAGAGCAAAAGGGCAAAAGCTGGCTTGATCCTGATGTTCAGTACGCATGGGGACTGCGAAAGCACGGCCTATCGATCGTCTTGCGTAAAGAGTTTTTAGCAAGATGTGCCAGAAAAGTTACCACAGGGATAACTGGTTTGTGGCAGCCAAGCGGCCATAGCGACGTTGCTTTTTGATCCATCGATGTCGGCTCTTCCTATCATTGTGAAGCGCAACTTGCAAAGTATTGGATTGTTCACCCACTAACAGGGAACGTGAGCTGGGTTTAGACCGTCGTGAGACAGGTCAGTTTTACCCTACTGATGGCTGGTCGTTGCGATAGTAGTACCGTTTAGTACATGGGGAACCACTGTGTCGGACATTTGGTTCATGCACTCGGCCGAACGGCCGGTGGTGCGAAGCTAAGTCCGCGGAAGCATCTCTGAACGCATCTAAGAGAGAAATCCATCTAGTCGAATTCGGCAAGGATATGTGCGGAGGCCCGGGAGTCGAGAGGCTCTAGCAATGTGACTGTACTAGCCGCGCTTCACCGCGTGAGGCGCGGCGTCGAAGCCCGCGTGGGGCGCGGAGAGCGATGCGCGTTACACGTGCGCGTCACGGCTCCGCAGCTCCGGACGTAACTCAGTTCGATGTCGGGACTCGGAATAGTCTGTAGACGACTTCCGTCCCTGGCGGGGTGTTGTAAGTGGTAGAGTAGTTCTGCTACAATTCGTTGAGACTTAGCCCTGAGCCAGGTGATTCGTCATTTAGTTTTAATACACGAACAGTATAGTGTTTTGAAGAATTAACGCAATATAGACTTCGATTCCTACATGCTGAAATTGTCTTTAGGAATCTAGCACTTTAATCCGTGTGGTGTCCGGATATAAAGAATAGCACCACCCCATATCCTCCACTGGGTGTCGTAAAAGGCGACTAATGGACCTTAAGACCCAGTGCACTGTACCAAGCACCTTGGGTCACCCGAATGGTGGCGGGTAACCAACAATCACATTCCCAAAGAGGGTTAGTGTCAGGCAGGCGGCCGACTATAAAACCATAGCCAAAACTTTAAGCAACACGTCTAGAAGACGTGTTGCGCCGACCCCAAACAATAATAATTGGGATAAGGGCAAGGGAGTGATGATGAATCTAGCACTTTTTGCTAAGTCGCTAACAAAACGCTTAAGAGCGATATTTTGTAAACATTTCGATTTGTGAAAACGGTACTGCCAGTATAAACATTTGCATCAATTTTAATTTTTATATCGCCTTTTTAGTGTAATCAGCTATGCTAAAGTCTGCTTAATTTGTTTCTGTATAGGAATCGAAGTGATTTTTTGGTTAGTAAAAGATGTACCTATAAGTTTATAGCAATCAATATACATTTCTAAATAAAAATATGTACAAGAACGCTATTTTATATTTGTTTATTGTTTCATTTTAAGTTTTCTGTAGCTCTGCCAAAGTTTAGTTAGGTACGTTCAATTACTTAACGTCATATTATTTTTTTATTACTACATAGTATAAAACAAAGTCGCTTTCTGCTGTTTTTTTGTCCGAATGAAAGCTTCTAACTTTAAAACCACGTAATGAATTTTAATGCGGGTTTTTAACAGATAAAATGATTCAAGAGAAAGGTTTATATGTATGTTACACCAGTACTGCACCCGTGCGAAGCTGAGGGAATGGCTAGTTCAAAATAAAACAACGCATAGTAAATATGAACATATTTGATCTTTATTTACACATCAGATGACAAATACAATTCTCAGTCTCTATCGCCTACTAGCCACACATAAAATAAATGCTGGGTACATAATAGCCAACATTGGCCCAATGCAACTTCCACCAAAAAATTGGCTACCAATATTAGCCATTATGCACTTGTACAGAATGGCAAACATTGGGCCAACAAACTTCAACTAGAAATGTTGGCCACCAATATTGGCCATTACATACTTGTACAATACTTGATCTCGCCAATAGATGGCGTTGTTCAACTACAATGCAAGACTGGAGTATAAATTCTTGTAAAAAATCTTGCACAAAGAAAATCAGTATTGCTGCAGTTTCATTCATTTACTTTTAAATCGAGATATATGAAAATATAATATTATTATAGTATTGCTTTACAAAAAAAAAAGAATAACTAAGGGTATTTTTCTTGTTAAAAATGTCTTATTTTTTATTATAATATATTATCATATATCTCGATTTAATAAATCATTTTCAATAATTATAACTAACTTACTTTAAATTTAACTAACCGTTCATTGCGAACTAATATTGCATGTTAATAGAAAATTTAAAACTAAATTATTACGAAATTGGCTGTCAATATAAAAATAAAATTGATTATTAATAATAAATACATTTGTTTGACGAATCTAATAAAATATAGGTTTTAAGACATTTTTGATAAATGCAAGGTATTCATTAAAAGCAAAATATAAAGAACAACTGGGTAACAGTACCTCATAGCACAAGTAATGGTCACCCATCCTAATCTTGACCTAGGCAAGAGAAGCTTAACCTTTAATTCTCCTTTGGCAAGTCAGTCATCCATTTTTTGACTGGCCGGGACGGGAGTAGCTTAATTATTTGTATGGTATTGTATGAGTTTTACATAATACATACATATGAGATTTTTGATGTAATTAAAACCTATATTTTATTAGATTTGTTATTGACTTGTACGCGTGAAAGCGAGTGGTATAGATGAAATTATAATTATAATATTAGGACATACTGTCTTGTCTTATTGAGTAAAATGTATCGTGTTCATACATCATAAATATGTTATACACTATTTTAGAAGGGGCTTGGATATAAGAGAATCGATAACAGAGTTAATCGATTATCTTATATGCAAATATAAGAGAATCGATTAACTGTGTTATCGATTCAGCTATAATTAATTTGATCGTACTGTAACCCGTAAAATTATACCGAAGTTACTACTTCTAAAAGTAGAAATACTAGCTTCAAATTCTACGTGTTTCATACTTTGAAGACTTCAAATATTTTAAAGAAACTCTAATGACATGTGACCACACCAATTATTTGTATGTGACGTGCTTCGAGCTAGATGTAATGTTAGAAACATTTGTGAACAAGTATTTCGTCAATGCCGCAAATGTTGCACCCTGTATTAACATACATACATATACATATATCCAAGCTTTAAAATAGTGCAAACATATTGAAGACGCACACACGATTCGAAATATATTGTAATAACAATAAAGTGACTAGGATAAAATTAGGACAAAATAAATCAGTCATATACATGTTTTCTTTTAAATATTCCTGACTGTGTGTGATGCAAGTTGATGTTTATTAAATATAAAATTATTTGAACAACTGACTTTGTTTAAGACATTTTTAGCTGTAGTAGGTTTAGGGTCCTCCACTCTCTTAAAGTTACCCCCGGTTTTGAAAAGGCTGATCAATTGAATCTGCTGTCAAATAAACTGATCACGACTGTGATTGGTTGACCATAAAACTTTCAACCAATCACAGAGCTTCACATGAGATTCTGACAATTAACAAGTTTGTGTGTTGATCAGTGTTTAAAAAAACAGGGTTAAGAACTTAAGACTATTACAGTTGTGGAAGTGTGACAGCGCACTACACGGCGTAGAGCGGCGTCCCTCTTCCACAATTGCAATAATGTTACTTTAAGACGTTGTGTAGGCCCAGAGATCGCCTAACATCGAATTTTCTTGCATATTGATGAAGCAAGAATGGTTGATGCAAGAATAAATATATTTTTGTAAGGTTGTTAAGTTGAACTGAGGTTAACAAAAAATTATAGATGTATAAATATTTCTTAGCTCATTACATTGATTTTATAAGGTTGTAATTGTTAGCCCTCGTACACGAAACAACGAAAGTCTTCGATACACGACGACTTTAAAATCCTCGCGAGTCTTTCAGTATAAAATATTTTTCTGATTACTGACAAAAACCATTTCGATTATATATAAAATTTATAAATTGTAGTTAACCTCAGCGTAACTAAATTACAAAAAAGAAACAACTTTAATTAAGAAACTGGGTTCCAATAAATCAATAGTTCAACAGACTGACAGACACAAAATTTGTTCTTAAATTCATAACACACTTACATTCTGAATCCATAAAAACTACTGAACGTTAATTATAAATCTCCCAAAACATACCATATTGCCAATTTATATTACATAATTCTACCAAGACATTTAGTTAAGTAGACAGGGGAAGAAATAGACATATTAAGAACCATATGAGATAGATAATATCTTTCTGTTATGGTCTCATGACTAAACTGTTGGAACGATATTTAAAAAAGTGATGTGGGGATAGTTTGAACTAAAAAGGTGTATTTTTCTTGTTTATCTTAGGTGCTATAAAACTTAAATGGGTGAACTAATTTATCTGCAGGATTTTTATTTAATCGATTAGCAGCAATAAGATGCCATGTTACCACCATAAACATTAATTGTTTGGTACAACGCTAATTAAATGAATTAATAAATTAAAAAGGACTTAAGACTGATAGATCTTTTTTGCAAAATCGGTGTAGCCATGTTCAAGATATAGGCGGGTACCGTGAGTTTGATAACTCGTTTTTTTTTTGTATGAGATTCAAGTTCAATTAATTTATTGATATATTAGTTATTTGATCTCATTATTATCTTTATTATCAACATAATCTATCAACATAATTATCTACAAATTCCCCTGTCTACAAACAAAAAAGATAATTTACATTAGAAATGAACATCAGTCACACATTAAAGCAATAATTTGATATAATTTTAAAAACTAAATCGTGTAGGTATATGAAAAAATGTCTTTAAATTTATTCTAAGAAATAAGCAGTCTATGATAATATCACTTAAATCAAGATATGGCAACACTAATGTTTAATTTAAATGGCAAGGTGATAGTATAGTCGCTTGTGGGTTAATGCAGTTATTTTGACAAGACTTATTTAACCGACAGAGAAATAAAGTGGTAGTATTTAACTCAGCTAGTTATTTTAACACATTTTCATACCATTTTTTATGAACTAATACCAGACCTTCTGTCCTTCATTTACCAATTGAAACTGAATGACACACACGTAATCTATTCTATTTTAAATTATGAAAATTGTGCCAATGCCGAAATTTCGCAAATGTTAAAGAAGCGCACCAAGATTTACACAAATGTATGGAAATGACAAATCTACATAAATCACATGACATATCGAAATGTCACCACTATACATTTTTATCAATTTTTACGCTCTGTGTTAATAAATATATCGCAGTTTCTCAAAATTTAATACATGTTTATAGGACCTTGTAGTCAATATAATATTAAGACCAGCCTGTACCTGGCCCACTGTTGGGCAAATCTTATTCCTTTATAGTCAAAGATATACTATTAACTTAAAACCTTGTCAAAATAGCTGCTTAAAAGCGCGTCATGAGATTGTGCTGCTAACAATAGGAAAGGCTTGCAAAGAGACACATACACATTTACTGTGTGACTATCTCTGTCTGGCACGTAAAGAAGAGTGAGACAGAGATATAATAGTAATGTAAATGTTTATCAGTTAAATACTGAAACGATAATAGAGAAAGACTTTTTTTATTATAAGAGGCCTGTTGGTCTAGTGGTCGTGGGTTCGATCCCCACCCAGGACAATTTTTTGTGAGATTAGCACGATCATTTGTTCCATGTCTGGGTCTAATTTAACTAAAATAAATTAACTAAAAATATGACTGAACTTCATTTCAAAACGTTGTCCAGATATAAACTAGTTTATCTGTCTCTGTCTTTCTTCTTCAAGAGTGAGCGAGACAACAAGAGTCTTCCCTTTGAAGAGTGAAAGAGACAACATGGATCTTCCCTTCAAAGTGAGTAAGACAGAATGAGTCTTTCAAAAATCGATTTTCGTTTCAGTATTTGACAGTATCGTGTTTCTCTTTCTAAAAGTAAGTCTACAAAGCTATTCTATATGAAACTGGGGCAGAATTTATTTAATATAATAATTAACATTGGTGAGTAATGTCCATTGCCTGCTTTATATGTAAAAATATATTATGTTAGCAATAAGTAGTTTTCGCTTAGTATTTTAAAATCATTGAGTATTTAGAAGGTTAAATCATAGGAATTAAAGAAATCTCCTATAAAAACGTCGCTATGGTTAACATTTTGCAGTATCAGTAAAAAACTACAATTTGTCATTACACAAAGTAATTTTGATAAATATAAAAATTAAGAAATATTTGCTCAAACAGCGCTGGTATCACCAACATATTGTTTTTACGGTTTATTGGTTGTTTGTTAGGAATTAATATATGCAATTATGTGTCTTTGAATAAATAAATAATAAACAAAAATTGCTATCGCATTGTTTTCGCAAGATAGCTAATACAACAACTCAACTTTTACTGCTAACTTACAATATATTACAATACACGTATTGTTCTAAATATTTAAAACAATTTCTTCACAAAATAGGCAATGGACATAACATACAGCCAACGCGACCAGTATACAAAGAGTATTAAAAAATAAGGTTTCAAACCAGTCGAAATCAATCACCGACTATTCTCTCACCTCTTAAATAATAGTATTAATTGATATTGACAACATAATTTAGTAAGTGGTAATACAGAAAAAAGGTTACTTAATTATGATTTTATAATTATACAGGGCATACAAGGTAAAGGTTCCTGTGCTTATGTGTATGTTTGTTTACTCTTTCAAACAGAAAAAAACTGGACTAATATAGATAGAATTTGGTACGGAGATAAAGAACACTGGATTACCACATAGGTTACTTATTGTAAACTAAAACTGACGGTGTTTATATGATGTAACAAAGAAGATAATTGTCACGACACATGATATTTTTTTTAACCGATTGCATAAGAGTGAAAAAAAGGAGTAATGTATTTCAAGCTGTTGTATTTTTATTTATATTACTCATACACAAAGTCCCTTGTATCAATTGAGTATTCCAATATATCTCCATTATCTTTTCAAGTAACCAATTTTCTGTGTTACCACAGTTAAAATGTTTAATTAACGAAAACATTTACAACCTTTTCTCCGTCCGACGTCGATATGTTCAGCCTTGTATGTACACTACATACTCTAGTACGATAATAATTGAAAAAACTATGTTAAAGCTACCAATAGATAGGTTAGGGGGAATTTTCTACCATTTTGTGGGTATATTTTTTGTATATGGTAACATTTGTTGTGTAATAGTTAGATTAGTAAACGAATTCGAAAGTAGTTGGACTTGTTTTCAAGTCCAGATCTATTAAAAATAGTATTAGATTTAAATACAGTGAAGAAAATAAATTAAAAAAAAGATTTGATAATTGCAATTTAGTCTCATTGCAGAGTCAGACAGCTATACAAGACTTTGTTTATATAGATTTTGTTGTCTCGACTTGACCTAATACAATGTAAAGCCATTCGAATTTTAAAAACTGCACATTTCTATAATAAATATACATTTTATTTTATTTGAGTCCTAATCTACTGTCTGGGGAACAATGTTTTAGTTAGAAATACTTAAATATTACTAAAAAGTACCGTATTGTGTTCACTGCATTGTAATAAATCTAAATATTACACAACAAAGGTTTTTCTGCACATGCGACCGACTTTCAACAACTTTGTAATTTGTTTCTTACTTGCATATCACTATCTCTTTCTAACTAATAGAACGGAAAAGAGACAGGAGATTCTTTTTGATATTATATCTCTTATATTGATCTTCTTGTTATATTCCAATTGTTTTAATAGAACGTTATATAAATTTTAATCAAAAATTTTAACTGACTGCCGATGAAAGGGGGTTGTGTTTTAAATATTGTGAGAGATTATTCTTCTGCATAGTCTTTTTTTAAGCTATACTGGTTTTAAATTTCACTGGATTAAACCGAATACTGTATTTTTGCCTGTTTAAATAAAAACAGTTGAAAAAAAATTACAAAGTTGTTTTTTAATGTTCTAATTAAGCTTTATTATAGTCATTGGGATATGTATAAAAGCTATTTTATTTATTGGAAAAATGTATATTTATAGGTGTATACGAATGGACTGCATTTCAATTTGTATAACAATGTTTAAGGCTTTTTATACACGATGCAATAAAACAAATGATTTATGATTTGATTTTGTCTTTTTTCTTTTGACAACTCTCGCACTAAGGAATTTAATCCTTATAGATGAATAGACTTGTCTTTCCTCCTGTAAGAAGTGTTGCATTTTTTTACTTATTTTTTTGTGAAATTAAAATGCAGTCCAATTTATTTAATGTCACATGTGCAGTGGTTAAAGAGTATGGCATTGAGTGACGCGGATTAGGTTCGATTTATATAAGGGATTAGTGCAGAACTGTAATAGAGACAGAACAAGTAAAAAAAACATTTTTTCTTTTAATTCTCGCTCAACGCATTATTTTTCATATAAGGATTAGTTTTTCTGGCATTTTAAGACTATCGTATAAAAAGAATTAAAATAACTTATTCGTGATTTTTTTTAATAAGGCATCTTTTGTTGTCTTGTCCCATCACTAGTCCTGCACTAAAATCGACTATGGCACACCACTAAAACATCGATTTCGACTAAAATCCGCGTACTAAGCTTAATTAATTATTTACAATAGGAATTAGATTATTCAGACATTTTTAGTTTGATTGTCTTTTCATTGCTATTTGTATGCTGTGTTATTGCTGTTTAATTGCAAAGTGTTTAACAACCCCCATTTTATCAATACCGCTTCTGTGTACTAAAATAAACAACTTTATAAAAGAAAGCAATAGCCGATTTAAAAAAAAAAGTTATTTTTCATATAAAATTCTCGACTTGACCGATATTTATGAAAATTTGTGTGCATATCGAGTTGGTCTGAGAAGAAACCAACATCTATGTTTTATCCCCAAAACATTATTTTTATCTTTCTTTTACAGGAGTATTAATGTAAAAAAATCTTTTTTAATCATTTACGCAAAAACGACAGGGAGTTATAAGTTTGAGTAGTCTGTCTGTCTATTTGCCATTGACAGACAGACAGGCGTTTGAGAGCTTCTATGCTATAGACTTTAGCTCTCTGGCATCGTAGTTCTCATACAGATGAATAGATTTTGATATTACTTTTTTTTTAAAGGTGAATTTGACCAATAAAAAAAAAATGGCCCAGATTTCTCCAAAAAGTTGTTAATTTCAGTGTTAAAGCGGTATTTTCCTAGAACTGGGGTCTGTTATACACGTTGAATATATTTCCCGTCATTTCAGTTCATTCAAAATCATGTTACAATGAAAAATAGACCTTATTGTAAAGGAAATAAGAACGCTCTTTTATTAAAGAGCAATTTTTAGTCAGTAGCAATATATTTGCTAAGTTGTTAGTGTAAAAAGTATGTTATAAGGCACTGAGGGTCTACCACCACGTCTAAAAGTAATATAATTACAGTTGTGGAAGCGAGACAGCGCACTACACGGCGTAGAGCGACGTCTCTCTTCCACAACTGTAATAATATTACTTTAAGACGTGGTGGTAGACTCTCTGATATATAAAAACCAAAGATCCACCGTCTAATAAATATCATCTCAAATGTATCTAAAATATCAACACATTATATTGAAAATGCGTGGCTCTTTATAGTGTCACTATCTTAAAAACTTTAAGATGAGATACGATGGAATAACTTTAACTCTCGTACATTGACCTCAGGTCATTGATAGGGACTAATGATGGTCACGATCCCTAATCTATGGGGACACGATTTTGATGATGATGACTGACCTCGGTAGTTTAATTGGTAAAGTGACTAGTAAGTTTAGTCAAAAGTTTCCAGACGTTGCACAAAGCATGTGCGAGCGATCCCGTGACTGGCTTAGGTAGTGAAAGGAACCCGGGGTGTTTTTAGTCGGTGGGTGTCCGACATATTCCCACGCTGTGCCCTCGGCGTGGGTTTAAGTCAATAGCTTTATGGCCCGGAATAAAAAATGGAGTCATGTCTGAGGTTAAAATTGTGAATCGTATTTTTTGTATTTAATTGTAAATGTATGTAAGGTTGTGTTTTAAGCCAGTGGTGTTGTATTGAAAACAGATTCGATACCTTTTTGATCAAGACTGTGAATCAAAGGTTTTTATACATTAATGCTATAAGGTCAATTAGTCATGAACTTTGGTTTTGTGATGGCAAGTTAAAAAAAAAGTTGGGTTTAAAATAAAACTGCTTTTCTAAACTAGCTGTTAAACAAAAAATAATCCGACTGATGAAGAATTTCTCTTTTTTTGAAGTCGGTTACAGATTTAAACCCAACTTTAGTCGTATCATAGATTTACTTATACTATAACCTCTACGGTTATGACGTCATAAATTAAAAAGTTTTACGTTCGTCTGTGGAACTCGTCGTTTCTTGGTTTAGCGCACTGCCTGTGTAACATCTGTAAAAAAGAAAGAAAATTCATATTTATTTACTGTGTAAAATATTTAATAATATGTGTAGGTATGTACTTAGCGGGAAAACAAGAATTTTTGTCTGTAAGTATAATTTCACTACATATTGGAATGTAAAATTACCCCACGCAACCCATCAATTCCCCTATACGATGCAATATCGCATAAGCTGAGAGAGTTATTCCCACTTTGCACCATACTATTTTCACATGTAAGAATTTCTATCGGGACATGAGATTTACTTAAGTGTAGGCGGAAAATACTCAACAAGATGCGAGATTTTCCCGAATGAAGTGAAAATTTCTCCTCACTAAAAAAATTTTTACCTGTGTAGGGTGAACTTCCCTGACTTTTGTCAATCTGCACCTGTCAAAACAAATTTCCGAGCAGTACGATACATAAAAAAGTATTCCACTTACATGTATCAATCCACGTACAAATTGCTCCATCATGTGCGTGTGACGCATCGCCCCCATATATTGTAACGTAGTTCGTAAGATGCTTTATAAACCTGACATTAGACAGCGCAACATCTTTCATTTGCTATCCCAAGACTCTCAACATTACACATGTATCCACGTACAATTTCCTCCATCATCATCCAAGTACAATTTCCTCCATCACATACTCACCTATCGTACGTGGTGAGTCCAATTTCCTCCATCATCATCCAAGTACAATTTTCTCCATCCTGTACTCACCGATGAATTAACAAGGCTGATGTTTCAATCATCTGTCATAGATGCTAGAGGCCAATGATGATGATGATAATGATACTCACCTATCGTACGTGGTGAGTCCAATTTCCTCCATCATCATCCAAGTACAATTTCCTCCATCCCCATACCTACTTACCATGTACGTCACCGACACCAGCAGCCCGTGCGCTGTGCATCTGTACTCACCTATCGTACGTGGTGCTCGCGTGGCGCTGGCGGCGGCGGCGGCGGCGGCGAGCGCGCACAGCGCGGCGGAGGGCAGCGCGCCCGCCTCGCCCGCGCCGCGCACGCACGCGCCGCCCATGTACGTCACCGACACCAGCAGCCCGTGCGCTGTGCATCTGTACTCAAAGGGAATGTGCTGCTGAGATACGGGCAAACTAGGCTTTTTTTTTCGTGAGAAATCATCAAACGACCCGGCCCGCTGTGGGCGCAAAGCAAACTGGGTATACGTTACGAATACGTTCTTTTTTAATTGTCTTTTCGCTGTTCTGATCGCATGGTTAATTTCACTAGCGTTAATTTACTCAGCTTACTAAGATGGATTTATTATCCCCGATTTACAAGTTTGTGTTAATCAGCTTATAAGAAAACTAAGGGTAAATAGCACTTTTTGATCATCAAAATCATTTCTTTTATTTAAAGTAAGCACTTTCAAAAACTTATGCTAGTTTCACTGTTACTAACATTACTCTAGACAGTTCTCTGATTTAATTTCACATAAAATGTTACGATTATAAAAACATATTTTATTAGACTTCACTGGTGAAACGCACCACAATTTACCAACTAAGCAACCGAGGTCATTGACCGCAAGTTCAAATTTATCCATCACACTTTTAACAAGTCTTTGGGCTATTTAAAATATTCTTACCTCAAATTATGTGGGTATGAATCAATAACGTTGAGACCAACGGTATAGAATATGATTGTGATCAGCAGTCTGTACGCCGCTTCTACGACGTATAGAGCGGTCTCGCTCTGTGATATGTAGACTAGTGGAGACAGCAATACGCAGGCTATGCATAATGCCACTGCGGAAGAGAATTATTTGTTAGGTTGTGTTTTAATTTAATATAACATGTTTCTGCTGGAAATGTGGCACTTGAGTGTATTTAACGTGTGTATTTTGTGATAAGTACACTTGAAGTGTTTTGCTTATGAGAAGTGTAATGTGTGTGTATTTTGTATGTGGTGTGATGGTACCCCTTGATGCTGTGATAGCCTAGTGGTAAGACCATGGGACTATCAATCAAACGCGACTTTAAAAATGTTGTGTGCGGTTTAGAAACAAATATCACAGCTCCCGTGTTTCGGAAGACACGTAAAAATGTGGGTCGTGCGCCTAATCTCTCCGTCTGGGATCGAACGCGAGAACTCTGACTTGGCAGTACTACGGTCTTACCACAAGACTATCACAGCTTCGATAACACTAATGTACATGTAGTTATACTCACAAGTAGGCCGCAAGGTTAGCGGCAGCATGGCTAGCAGCGCGGCCAGTAGCATGGCATGCGCCGCATACGTGTGTTCCGCGGTGAGGCCCGCGAGCCGCCACGCGAGGTCCGCGTGTCGTGCGCATGCGCCGCTCATGCCGCGCACTGTGGTGCCCACGAGGCGACACCACGCGTCCAACTCGCGACCTACCTCCATGTCCGTGTCGATTATACTGGTGAAGAATTTTTTAGTTAATGTATTGAAACAAATATAAAATATTTGCGAAATTCTATAGTAAAAATATTATTTAATATAAAAGCACTACACATGTCCTAAGACCTGAGTTCAATTTGTCGGGGTCGTTGACCGAGAGTTCAAAATTATCCATTACACTTGTAGCAGGTCTCAATTTCTTAAAGAGTTTTCAAATAAATAGCTTGTTTCAAAATAATCAATCTGGCGCTTTCTTCCAAAGGCCAGTCCAGGAAAGACCTCAGATAAACTTAGTTACTGGGGTCGTTGACCGAGAGTTCAAAATTATCCATTGCACTTTTAAAAGGTGTCATTTTCTTAACAACGAGTTTTCAAATAAATATCTCAAGATAATCAATCTGTCGCTTTCTCCCAAAGGCCAGTCCAGGAAAGACATTGCATTTGTTTACTCGATATTACAAACAGATAAAACGAACACTTATAAAAATACAGAAAAAAAAGAAAAATACTCACGTGCTATTAACAAACAGGCACCCTTCGAACGTAGTAAACGACGTTTTAATATTCGACAGCGCGACATTACTAAAGGAACAATTCTTGAAAGCGACGTGAGACATCAGCATATCTCTCATAGTGCACTTCTGAAACGTCACGTTGTAATACACTACGTTCTCTAAAGTAGTGTTGTAGTGTATATCAGTGTAAGTAGTGTTCTCTATCGTGCGTTTCGATGCTAGAAATAAGTCGTTCTCCATTTTAACTACGGTCGCTGGTATGTAAGATGATAGGTAGTACTGTGGAGGAAAATGGTACAGTTATAGATATACCTAGACATTTATTATGACTATAGGTGTCAAAAGATGAGAAAAAAATATAGAGAAGTTATCTAATAAGCAACGGCGATATCGCCGTCAAAAAAGTTGTTTTGCAAGTTAGGTAATTTGTTTCTCTAATGTAAAAAATTGTTATCAGTCTGAAAAGTAATATTGAAATATGATATTATTTTATTGGTTTATGTAATTACCTGTATCGCCATTGTAAAAAGCAGTACACCGCCGAGCGCGAGCGTCGTGTTCCGATAAGCACTGGAGAACAGCTGGAAGAACGACTGCCAAAACTGTAGACAAGGAATAAAACAAATTTTTAGTTAAGTTTCTTAAGATATTACTTTGTGACTCTGAGCGCAGGCCTAAACAACTTTAACCTGGTTGTCGTAGGGCGGGCGGGGGTCGCTTACCCGGCAGTGCGAGGGACCTGGTTGTTGGTGTGGCGGCTCTGTGGGGATATAACACTCACCAACTTAACACTGTGCCGCACATGGTGCAGGGCGGGCGGGCGTCGCTTGCCGGGCAGTGCGAGGGACCTGGTTGTTGGTGTGGCGGCTCTGTGGGGATATAACACTCACCATCTTAACACTGTGCCGCACATGGTGCAGGGCGGGCGGGCGTCGCTTGCCGGGCAGTGCGAGGGACCTGGTTGTTGGTGTGGAGGCTCTGTGGGGATATAACACTCACCATCTTAACACTGTGCCGCACATGGTGCAGGGCGGGCGGGCGTCGCTTGCCGGGCAGTGCGAGGGACCTGGTTGTTGGTGTGGAGGCTCTGTGGGGATATAACACTCACCATCTTAACACTGTGCCGCACATGGTGCAGGGCGGGCGGGCGTCGCTTGCCGGGCAGTGCGAGGGACCTGGTTGTTGGTGTGGAGGCTCTGTGGGGATATAACACTCACCATCTTAACACTGTGCCGCACATGGTGCAGGGCGGGCGGGCGTCGCTTGCCGGGCAGTGCGAGGGACCTGGTTGTTGGTGTGGAGGCTCTGTGGGGATATAACACTCACCATCTTAACACTGTGCCGCACATGGTGCAGGGCGGGCGGGCGTCGCTTGCCGGGCAGTGCGAGGGACCTGCTTGTTGGTGTGGAGGCTCTGTGGGGATATAACACTCACCATCTTAACACTGTGCCGCACATGGTGCAGGGCGGGCGGGCGTCGCTTGCCGGGCAGTGCGAGGGACCTGGTTGTTGGTGTGGAGGCTCTGTGGGGATATAACACTCACCATCTTAACACTGTGCCGCACATGGTGCAGGGCGGGCGGGCGTCGCTTGCCGGGCAGTGCGAGGGACCTGGTTGTTGGTGTGGAGGCTCTGTGGGGATATAACACTCACCATCTTAACACTGTGCCGCACATGGTGCAGGGCGGGCGGGCGTCGCTTGCCGGGCAGTGCGAGGGACCTGGTTGTTGGTGTGGAGGCTCTGTGGGGATATAACACTCACCATCTTAACACTGTGCCGCACATGGTGCAGGGCGGGCGGGCGTCGCTTGCCGGGCAGTGCGAGGGACCTGGTTGTTGGTGTGGAGGCTCTGTGGGGATATAACACTCACCATCTTAACACTGTGCCGCACATGGTGCAGGGCGGGCGGGCGTCGCTTGCCGGGCAGTGCGAGGGACCTGCTTGTTGGTGTGGAGGCTCTGTGGGGATATAACACTCACCATCTTAACACTGTGCCGCACATGGTGCAGGGCGGGCGGGCGTCGCTTGCCGGGCAGTGCGAGGGACCTGGTTGTTGGTGTGGAGGCTCTGTGGGGATATAACACTCACCATCTTAACACTGTGCCGCACATGGTGCAGGGCGGGCGGGCGTCGCTTGCCGGGCAGTGCGAGGGACCTGGTTGTTGGTGTGGAGGCTCTGTGGGGATATAACACTCACCATCTTAACACTGTGCCGCACATGGTGCAGGGCGGGCGGGCGTCGCTTGCCGGGCAGTGCGAGGGACCTGGTTGTTGGTGTGGAGGCTCTGTGGGGATATAACACTCACCATCTTAACACTGTGCCGCACATGGTGCAGGGCGGGCGGGCGTCGCTTGCCGGGCAGTGCGAGGGACCTGGTTGTTGGTGTGGAGGCTCTGTGGGGATATAACACTCACCATCTTAACACTGTGCCGCACATGGTGCAGGGCGGGCGGGCGTCGCTTGCCGGGCAGTGCGAGGGACCTGGTTGTTGGTGTGGAGGCTCTGTGGGGATATAACACTCACCATCTTAACACTGTGCCGCACATGGTGCAGGGCGGGCGGGCGTCGCTTGCCGGGCAGTGCGAGGGACCTGGTTGTTGGTGTGGAGGCTCTGTGGGGATATAACACTCACCATCTTAACACTGTGCCGCACATGGTGCAGGGCGGGCGGGCGTCGCTTGCCGGGCAGTGCGAGGGACCTGGTTGTTGGTGTGGAGGCTCTGTGGGGATATAACACTCACCATCTTAACACTGTGCCGCACATGGTGCAGGGCGGGCGGGCGTCGCTTGCCGGGCAGTGCGAGGGACCTGGTTGTTGGTGTGGAGGCTCTGTGGGGATATAACACTCACCATCTTAACACTGTGCCGCACATGGTGCAGGGCGGGCGGGCGTCGCTTGCCGGGCAGTGCGAGGGACCTGGTTGTTGTTGTGGAGGCTCTGTGGGGATATAACACTCACCATCTTAACACTGTGCCGCACATGGTGCAGGGCGGGCGGGCGTCGCTTGCCGGGCAGTGCGAGGGACCTGGTTGTTGGTGTGGAGGCTCTGTGGGGATATAACACTCACCATCTTAACACTGTGCCGCACATGGTGCAGGGCGGGCGGGCGTCGCTTGCCGGGCAGTGCGAGGGACCTGGTTGTTGGTGTGGAGGCTCTGTGGGGATATAACACTCACCATCTTAACACTGTGCCGCACATGGTGCAGGGCGGGCGGGCGTCGCTTGCCGGGCAGTGCGAGGGACCTGGTTGTTGGTGTGGAGGCTCTGTGGGGATATAACACTCACCATCTTAACACTGTGCCGCACATGGTGCAGGGCGGGCGGGCGTCGCTTGCCGGGCAGTGCGAGGGACCTGGTTGTTGGTGTGGAGGCTCTGTGGGGATATAACACTCACCATCTTAACACTGTGCCGCACATGGTGCAGGGCGGGCGGGCGTCGCTTGCCGGGCAGTGCGAGGGACCTGGTTGTTGGTGTGGAGGCTCTGTGGGGATATAACACTCACCATCTTAACACTGTGCCGCACATGGTGCAGGGCGGGCGGGCGTCGCTTGCCGGGCAGTGCGAGGGACCTGGTTGTTGGTGTGGAGGCTCTGTGGGGATATAACACTCACCATCTTAACACTGTGCCGCACATGGTGCAGGGCGGGCGGGCGTCGCTTGCCGGGCAGTGCGAGGGACCTGGTTGTTGGTGTGGCGGCTCTGTGGGGATATAACACTCACCATCTTAACACTGTGCCGCACATGGTGCAGGGCGGGCGGGCGTCGCTTGCCGGGCAGTGCGAGGGACCTGGTTGTTGGTGTGGAGGCTCTGTGGGGATATAACACTCACCATCTTAACACTGTGCCGCACATGGTGCAGGGCGGGCGGGCGTCGCTTGCCGGGCAGTGCGAGGGACCTGCTTGTTGGTGTGGAGGCTCTGTGGGGATATAACACTCACCATCTTAACACTGTGCCGCACATGGTGCAGGGCGGGCGGGCGTCGCTTGCCGGGCAGTGCGAGGGACCTGCTTGTTGGTGTGGAGGCTCTGTGGGGATATAACACTCACCATCTTAACACTGTGCCGCACATGGTGCAGGGCGGGCGGGCGTCGCTTGCCGGGCAGTGCGAGGGACCTGGTTGTTGGTGTGGAGGCTCTGTGGGGATATAACACTCACCATCTTAACACTGTGCCGCACATGGTGCAGGGCGGGCGGGCGTCGCTTGCCGGGCAGTGCGAGGGACCTGCTTGTTGGTGTGGAGGCTCTGTGGGGATATAACACTCACCATCTTAACACTGTGCCGCACATGGTGCAGGGCGGGCGGGCGTCGCTTGCCGGGCAGTGCGAGGGACCTGCTTGTTGGTGTGGAGGCTCTGTGGGGATATAACACTCACCATCTTAACACTGTGCCGCACATGGTGCAGGGCGGGCGGGCGTCGCTTGCCGGGCAGTGCGAGGGACCTGCTTGTTGGTGTGGAGGCTCTGTGGGGATATAACACTCACCATCTTAACACTGTGCCGCACATGGTGCAGGGCGGGCGGGCGTCGCTTGCCGGGCAGTGCGAGGGACCTGGTTGTTGGTGTGGAGGCTCTGTGGGGATATAACACTCACCATCTTAACACTGTGCCGCACATGGTGCAGGGCGGGCGGGCGTCGCTTGCCGGGCAGTGCGAGGGACCTGCTTGTTGGTGTGGAGGCTCTGTGGGGATATAACACTCACCATCTTAACACTGTGCCGCACATGGTGCAGGGCGGGCGGGCGTCGCTTGCCGGGCAGTGCGAGGGACCTGGTTGTTGGTGTGGAGGCTCTGTGGGGATATAACACTCACCATCTTAACACTGTGCCGCACATGGTGCAGGGCGGGCGGGCGTCGCTTGCCGGGCAGTGCGAGGGACCTGCTTGTTGGTGTGGAGGCTCTGTGGGGATATAACACTCACCATCTTAACACTGTGCCGCACATGGTGCAGGGCGGGCGGGCGTCGCTTGCCGGGCAGTGCGAGCTCTCCGAGGCGGTACTCAGGGTCCGCAGCCGCGCCTACGTGGGCCTTGCCGCAGATACGGAACTGGTTGTTGCTGTGGAGGCTCTGGAGACAATGATAAAGAGATGACTTGGCTGTACAAAGTGACAGCCAGCCAAAATTGCGGAAAGTGACGGTCAATTTCACCGACAATCAAAGTCAAATCACACTTGGACACTGACACGGCAACTCAGTACCCCAAGACGACGTATGTATCTCTCAATATTTCCCAATGACCTATTTCTGCTGTCTGTAGAAACTTATCCATAAGCAGTTGAAATTATGGCCGCTTTCCTTAATCACTGTGTATATGGATGCTAGTTTTTGAAAATTCATCGTTAAAATGAAAGCATTCCGATTCAGACCTCCGGAATGCTCCGGTTCAATTTTCTAGTTCAAACCCCTTCCCAATCACTAGAACTTTTTGTTTGCAGGCCTTAATCCAGCACTGAAAGTTAAAAACATATTACCCTACAACCAACAACTATGACTTTATAACGTTTCACATACCTGATACACCATCATGGCGTCGACTTCCCGTCCCACCTCTAGTAGATACCGCGGCGACTCCGGCGTCCAAATGAGACTGACTAGCGACGCTAGGATCGGTATCGTGCACAGCAGGAGGTACCTGGGGCGAATCGTTAGATTCACGTCAATTTCAGAAATTAAAGGGCTAGGTTAGACATGTGAGAAGTGCGCGTTTACCAATGACGCGGTTCTCGTCGTGTCTGGACTAGCTCTTATGTAAGATTCACACAAGCAGGAACGTAATAATAGAGCTATCATAACTACTTCATAATAAAGTTATTATAAATAACATTATTAATAATCGTTTTTTTTTTTTTTCCTATTAATGTTGTGAAAAACAATGTGTGGAATTGCAAATTTTTTTACTCAAGACTCACTTTAGTCTGTAAGGCAAATTTATAGGGTAGCTTAGTAAAAAAATGTGTAACGAATATACAAACTCACCGATGCCAAGCGCTGAAATGCTCCTTATTCTCCTTAAGCGTCGAGGGCCCGGTCTGAGGCAGTACAGCGGCCGCCATGAGCGCGGCCAGCAGCGTGCCCACCGCGGCCGCCGCGGGCAGCGCGCACAGCCCCGCCCGCCGCCGCGCGCGACACACCACCTCCCCCGCGTAGCTGTACCCCGCCGGGACCACGCCGCCCGAGCCCGTGGCCGAGCAGAACCTGACACACACACACACATGCACAGCGCGCGCGACACACCACCTCCCCCGCGTAGCTGTACCCCGCCGGGACCACGCCGCCCGAGCCCGTGGCCGAGCAGAACCTGACACACACACACACATGTACAGCGCGCGCGACACACCACCTCCCCCGCGTAGCTGTACCCCGCCGGGACCACGCCGCCCGAGCCCGTGGCCGAGCAGAACCTGACACACACACACACATGTACAGCGCGCGCGACACACCACCTCCCCCGCGTAGCTGTACCCCGCCGGGACCACGCCGCCCGAGCCCGTGGCCGAGCAGAACCTGACACACACACACACATGTACAGCGCGCGCGACACACCACCTCCCCCGCGTAGCTGTACCCCGCCGGGACCACGCCGCCCGAGCCCGTGGCCGAGCAGAACCTGACACACACACACACATGTACAGCGCGCGCGACACACCACCTCCCCCGCGTAGCTGTACCCCGCCGGGACCACGCCGCCCGAGCCCGTGGCCGAGCAGAACCTGACACACACACACACATGTACAGCGCGCGCGACACACCACCTCCCCCGCGTAGCTGTACCCCGCCGGGACCACGCCGCCCGAGCCCGTGGCCGAGCAGAACCTGACACACACACACACATGTACAGCGCGCGCGACACACCACCTCCCCCGCGTAGCTGTACCCCGCCGGGACCACGCCGCCCGAGCCCGTGGCCGAGCAGAACCTGACACACACACACACATGTACAGCGCGCGCGACACACCACCTCCCCCGCGTAGCTGTACCCCGCCGGGACCACGCCGCCCGAGCCCGTGGCCGAGCAGAACCTGACACACACACACACATGTACAGCGCGCGCGACACACCACCTCCCCCGCGTAGCTGTACCCCGCCGGGACCACGCCGCCCGAGCCCGTGGCCGAGCAGAACCTGACACACACACACACATGTACAGCGCGCGCGACACACCACCTCCCCCGCGTAGCTGTACCCCGCCGGGACCACGCCGCCCGAGCCCGTGGCCGAGCAGAACCTGACACACACACACACATGTACAGCGCGCGCGACACACCACCTCCCCCGCGTAGCTGTACCCCGCCGGGACCACGCCGCCCGAGCCCGTGGCCGAGCAGAACCTGACACACACACACACATGTACAGCGCGCGCGACACACCACCTCCCCCGCGTAGCTGTACCCCGCCGGGACCACGCCGCCCGAGCCCGTGGCCGAGCAGAACCTGACACACACACACACATGTACAGCGCGCGCGACACACCACCTCCCCCGCGTAGCTGTACCCCGCCGGGACCACGCCGCCCGAGCCCGTGGCCGAGCAGAACCTGACACACACACACACACACATGTACAGCGCGCGCGACACACCACCTCCCCCGCGTAGCTGTACCCCGCCGGGACCACGCCGCCCGAGCCCGTGGCCGAGCAGAACCTGACACACACACACACATGTACAGCGCGCGCGACACACCACCTCCCCCGCGTAGCTGTACCCCGCCGGGACCACGCCGCCCGAGCCCGTGGCCGAGCAGAACCTGACACACACACACACATGTACAGCGCGCGCGACACACCACCTCCCCCGCGTAGCTGTACCCCGCCGGGACCACGCCGCCCGAGCCCGTGGCCGAGCAGAACCTGACACACACACACACATGTACAGCGCGCGCGACACACCACCTCCCCCGCGTAGCTGTACCCCGCCGGGACCACGCCGCCCGAGCCCGTGGCCGAGCAGAACCTGACACACACACACACATGTACAGCGCGCGCGACACACCACCTCCCCCGCGTAGCTGTACCCCGCCGGGACCACGCCGCCCGAGCCCGTGGCCGAGCAGAACCTGACACACACACACACATGTACAGCGCGCGCGACACACCACCTCCCCCGCGTAGCTGTACCCCGCCGGGACCACGCCGCCCGAGCCCGTGGCCGAGCAGAACCTGACACACACACACACATGTACAGCGCGCGCGACACACCACCTCCCCCGCGTAGCTGTACCCCGCCGGGACCACGCCGCCCGAGCCCGTGGCCGAGCAGAACCTGACACACACACACACATGTACAGCGCGCGCGACACACCACCTCCCCCGCGTAGCTGTACCCCGCCGGGACCACGCCGCCCGAGCCCGTGGCCGAGCAGAACCTGACACACACACACACATGTACAGCGCGCGCGACACACCACCTCCCCCGCGTAGCTGTACCCCGCCGGGACCACGCCGCCCGAGCCCGTGGCCGAGCAGAACCTGACACACACACACACATGTACAGCGCGCGCGACACACCACCTCCCCCGCGTAGCTGTACCCCGCCGGGACCACGCCGCCCGAGCCCGTGGCCGAGCAGAACCTGACACACACACACACATGTACAGCGCGCGCGACACACCACCTCCCCCGCGTAGCTGTACCCCGCCGGGACCACGCCGCCCGAGCCCGTGGCCGAGCAGAACCTGACACACACACACACATGTACAGCGCGCGCGACACACCACCTCCCCCGCGTAGCTGTACCCCGCCGGGACCACGCCGCCCGAGCCCGTGGCCGAGCAGAACCTGACACACACACACACATGCACAGCGCGCGCGACACACCACCTCCCCCGCGTAGCTGTACCCCGCCGGGACCACACACCCACTCCTAGGATTTCTCGTGACCACACATTCTTTACCCAACAGTTTCTACACTACTTAAGGCGGTGCGAATCATACTTCATCTATTTGTTACACGGGAAAATCATAATTATCGTCCCCTCGCCATAGCATTTATCACTCCCAACAGCTAAATCACTCCATATTGTCAAATTGTTCCACTATTCTACCATCTACTCCTACAAATACATACCTGGCCATCATAAAAGTCCCATATGTGGGCATGAAGGCGGCTATAGCGGCGAACACAGCGTTCACGGCGAGACAAGAGACCAGCGTGCGACGTCGGCCTAGCCTCTCCGCCAGGGCCCCCCAACCGACCGCGCCTATAGACCCGCCTACTAGGCTGATCATCACTGCAACGAATATTTGGATTGTATTTACAAGCGATTTATACGTAAAGCCTGAAAAATAACGCATGAATATTTATGAAAAGTTGAGAAAATAGTTTTAATCACACAAACAATGAGGGCAATGACCGAGAGTTTAAATATCTCCTACACACTCAAAAGTTCAATGACCTGAGGTACAAATCTTTCTTTACTTTTATATTGTACGAAATTCGCAAATGTTTCGTTATCGTTATGTCGTCAAGCGTAAACATCAGACGGGAGTCACTACCGGGATAGGAGTACCACCAAACAAAGGTCATTGAACGCAAGTTCATATCTTTCCTTTACACAGAAGGTTCAAATTTTTTCTTTAAAATGATTAAGTACCCGTCATTAACTAGTGGACAAACGCCTAGACTTACATTTATTAGCATCTTTCGCAAGTCACAAATATGTCCTTCATACTGTATAAGCCAAAATCTAACTAATGAGTTAAAATATAGACTCACCAAGCCAGTTCTTCTCGTGCGGCAGTATACACAGTTCGATCTCGGCCGACGGCAGTACAAAGGGTATGGCCGCTAGCTCTAGCGACGCGCCCGCCACGGCCAAGCCAACGGCCCATAGTATACGCACTTGTGATAGGCCGCAGCCCGCCTACAAGAAAAAATATTACATGAAAATGGACATACGTCCACGCTTCCCGCCCACATTATAAACGACTTTTTTTACATTTTACGGTACCGATGAATTTATCAGAACTTTACAGCGTTCTGGAATATTTAAAACTTAAGTTCATTGAACTCTATATTTAGTCCAGGGGCTCTATGGAATATTTTGAACTTTGTCCGGTGATGTAGAATATATTAAACTTTGTAGTGGAGAAGTCCTATGGAGTATTTTGAACGCTATTCCAGAGGCCCCCGGGAATATTAAATTTTGTCCCTTATAGTCCAGGAGCCATCTGGAATATTTTGCACTCGATAGTCAAGGATCCAACCTGTCCTAGCACATCCTCGTGGTACTGGTTGGGCATGCTGGAGTCATTATAGCCCAAGAGCTCGCCGTTGTCGTTGGCTACAGTCACGTAGTCGAGGAGCGTTATATTCTTTACAACTCAATTACAACATTCTATAGTCAAAGAGCCTGACCTGTCTTAGCGCATCCTCGTGGAACTGCTCGAGCACGCTGGAGTGTCCAGGAGCTCGCCGCTCTCGTTGGCATCGGTCGAGTAGTCGAGGAGTCCTCTACATTCTTTACAACTCAAGTACAATATTCTATAGTCAAAGAGCCTGACCTGTCTTAGCGCATCCTCGTGGAACTGCTCGAGCACGCTGGAGTGTCCAGGAGCTCGCCGCTCTCGTTGGCATCGGTCGAGTAGTCGAGGAGTCCTCTACATTCTTTACAACTCAAGTACAATATTCTATAGTCAAAGAGCCTGACCTGTCTTAGCGCATCCTCGTGGAACTGCTCGAGCACGCTGGAGTCGTTATAGTCCAGGAGCTCGCCGCTCTCGTTGGCTTCAGTCGCGTAGTCAAGGAGCCCTCAATACTCTTTACAACTCAAGTACAATATTTTATAGGCAAAGAGTCTGACCTGTCTTAGCGCATCCTCGTGGAACTGCTCGAGCACGCTGGAGTCGTTATAGTCCAGGAGCTCGCCGCTCTCGTTGGCTTCAGTCGCGTAGTCAAGGAGCCCTCAATACTCTTTACAACTCAAGTACAATATTTTATAGGCAAAGAGTCTGACCTGTCTTAGCGCATCCTCGTGGAACTGCTCGAGCACGCTGGAGTCGTTATAGTCCAGGAGCTCGCCGCTCTCGTTGGCGTCAGCCGCGTGGTCGGGCGGGCTGGTGGCCGTGTGGCTCGTGTTGCCTGGCTCGCCGCCGCCTTCTGTACCTAGAAAAAACAATATTATGTAGTTGTTGAGGTTTTTGTAGTGCCATAAATTGTTGTTTTACTTACGCCACTACAATAAAACTTATGTACTATTTAAAAAAATGTTTATTACTCATATTTTGACGGTTTAGTCACGTATATTTATCGGGATAGCCCAACTGGTTGCAGACACAACCCGAGTTCACCGGAGTCCGTAATCATGAGCAGACGCAGCGGAATCACATAAACGTGAGTTACGTTAACATATTATTACAAATCCACCTCAAGACAGGTATTAAAATCCACCTTCCGGTAGTAATTACAACAAAAAAGTATTTACATATTTGAGATTGCAGCCTCCTTTTAAGCATATAATGCCTGAATTAGGAGGCTCCAAATAATTTATTAGGTATAAAGTCTCATCGCGCCATCTTCTCCTGGGTCTACCGCGAGGTCTCTTTCCGTTATTTGGCACCCAATGTGTGGTTGATTTTGCCCAGAACTTATTTGGTATCCGGCAGATGTGGCCCGCCCAATTTCACAGAATTATTACAATACAAAAGTGTTGATATAAAGTCTCACCGCTAAGTCTATCCTCTGTATACGTCATGGTCCCGAAGCTGTGCTTGGACGAGCCCTCAGAATCGGAGCGCGCGCGCACGAGGCACGCGTGTTCCTCCGCCATGCTGCGCGCGGCGCGACACTACACCGCTAGCGCGAACGAAATGCATCTGGAAATATACGACAGTACATATTATATAGATCACTTTTAATTTTCATACAATTTGCTGAATGTCATGGAATTTCTTGCCGGTTCTTAGCCTTAAGAATGACGTTTTGGAACCGCGCAACTAGAGTCGTGAAAATTTTGAAAGTGCTTCAGAAGGCCTATTTGAAATAAAAACCTTTTGATTTATTTATTTAATAAAGTTAACCAACAGCTTCTGTGTACAATAAATAGTGAGTATAGAGTGTATGACTATGGCATGGACCTACGCAGTCGCCAATTATAGGTTCACCAGCGCTTTTATGAATCAGTAAAATCATGAGGGACATAAAATAGAAAATAAAACAGACAAGATAATTAAAAGTTAAAGAAAACAACGAGAAGCCTGTTGGTCTATTGGTTAGTGGCCCTGAGTGCTATAGCGGAGGTTGTGGGTTCGATTCCCATCCAGGACAAATATTGTATTGTGCTATGAGTATGATCATTATTATATTCTGTGTCTGGGTATAATTTGTCTAGAATAATATCTAAGTATTTAGAAATACATAAGTATGTTTATCAGTTGTCTAGTACTCATAACACAAGTTACTCTCGTATACTTCATTTGAGACTAGATGGAGTTGTGAGAATGTTGAGGAATATAAAATATAATTTTATGGAGATAGACTAGTTTAAAGAAGAATTGTTTGTTTTTATTTCTACATTCAGTAAACTAGTTGTTGAACCTTTATCTCAGTAAAAAATAAGTATTGATAAGTAACATAAATGTTGTTTATAGTTGCAACTGGATTCCAGGTACTATACTTACAGTTAGTCGTTAAGATATTTTTTTTTATACTATGTCTATCTGTTATCAATTTAAATAATTTCTACATTAAAGGAACGACTTTTGAACAACAACGGACCTAGCAATTTATATACATTTAGAGAATTTACAACAAGAATATGTACAATAATTCCTTAAAACTAATTTGGCAAATCAAATTATGTGTGTAAATATTTAGTGCCAGAAGATTTGTGCTATGTGTTATTTATTATAATTTGTTTGTGGTCAATAAATAAGCTTTTAGTGCTAAATATTCCAAATAAATATATACATCAATTTATTTACATCCAGCCTCTTGGCAAATGGTTTGGCTGTATGAGTTGTTGCCTTTGCCCTGAGTTTTTCTGATATAGTTCAGCATTATGGAAGAAAGTGTGCTTCTGGAGAGCTTGCTATGCCGTTTCTTCTTCACTAGCAAGAGTACTAAGAAAACTGTACCCTGTTTATTGTATTTAAAAATACTACCCAGTAGTCTAATATAAATAAGGGACTTTTTTATTTTATGATAAACATAAAAAAGACTGAGTGATATAAAGCTTAAATTCTTTTTAAAAATACCTATACACACACAAGATCACAGCCTCTACACACAAACTGTCTTTATTCCCTTGCTAGTAAAATCATATAAAAACTTACTCAGTTCCCAAACTATAGTTGATATGTACAGAATGTGGACTACATGACATGATATTCACATTTCTATAGAAGACATGACTGACAGACACAATCTCAAAGTAAATAAACAATAAAGATACTATTGTTAGTCAAACAAACAGAATTTTGCATGTAATTATCATATGCAAAACACACAGCCAATTGTCATTACGTTATAAAAGACATAATTTACGACACAGAACTATCGGAGCAGTCTATGAATAAACTTTAGAGACAAACATTGTATTTACCGACTTACGAACGTAACAAAGAATTGTCGTGAACGAATCACATCAATTTGTAACAGGAAGACGAAATTAACACGAATTATAACAATCAACGCGCAAAATATAAACAACACACACTCCAAATAACTTTTAGATAAACTACACTTCATTAAAACACTTGGTCTACATATAAAACGCCGATAACGAATATTATACTCACGCAAAATTGTCACACATTATAGCTACTCGTAATTTTCTATTCACTACATTTAAATAACACTAGAAAACTTACGTTTTTAGTGATAGCAGTTATTAATGTGTATTTTCATTAAACGTTTCAATAAAAAAACATAACAAATTACTTGAGAAAAATATGTAAAAATCAAAAATAAAAAAATATAAACACCCACAGCAAGAGACTCTAGGACCACTATTCTCGATTTATTTAATTTACGTAAAATGTTGTGATATTTCAAATATCTCCTAAGTGAGTTACTAACATTGTCTCTCTTTGTCTTACACTATAGATAAGCTTATTTATAGAAGGAGAAGGAAACAGATTGGGCCTATTATTTTTGGCTCCATGTAATTTTGTAGGACTTTCAAAAGAATGAATGATTTGTGTTGGTTGAAAGAACAGGTTTAAAAAGCTAGTGATGGGCATTCTCCAAAGATGGCTAAAAATATAAATATTTTTCACAATTTTTTATTATATAAAAAATAAAACCTTAAAATTGAAGCACTTATTTTAAAGTATGACACAGTGTATACAAACAATTTGGAAAAGTACTAAATTAATTAATTTTGTAAGCATAACATGCAAAAAAACAGCAAAGAACCTAATTCTTGAACTAACCTTGACATTTTAATTACTTTTAATGTGAAATAGAGTAATCAAACTAATACTTTCGAAGGCTTCATTTCAAGGCTTTCGTGTTTACGAATTAATTAAGCTCGCATAGGTTTGCGGAGTTTTTAAATGCCATCATGTTACGCTAAAGGGTGATACGCAAAGTTATGGCGATGGGGATGGTTTATTGGTAAGACCTTGAACTAGAAACGAAGCGAACCAGGGAATGTATTGATTCGGTCATTTTTTACCTAATAAAATAGGTTGAGAAGTAAATTTATATTCCAATGAAATGTAATAATTAGTTTTACATTTACTTCACAAGTTTTTAATAAGTATCACAAAAATATATTTTACAAAAAAAAAAAAAAACATACGAAAAAAATTGGGTATTTTAGGTACAATCCATTCTACGAAAACTTTCTAAAAGTTTAAAATACTACGCAAATGAAAAAGAAATCGCATTAAGTACCACTTACAATTTTGAAGCATTAAGCAATTTTGCGTCCTATTACTGTTCACTGTTAAATAAACACTGAAAGCGGTGCCACACTGCTGTTCTCTAATTGTAAAGAAATATATTATACAAATTACATTGTGATTATTTATGGGACGTGTCGTGTGCAAAATTTGCAATAAATAATTGAACTATTTAAAACCTGATGCACTGTTTAACACTCATTGTTACTGTTTTTGTCTTAAAGCACTATAATTTAACACTTTGATACAAAATATAACAGTAATGGTTTATTTTGGAGTTTATTTTAAACATTTTTGCGATTCACTGCGACACTGGTTCTTGAAGTGACACGGTATACTACATAATTAGACTTTGGAAGGATACAAATTGTATCTATGTTGCATTATGTGTTAAAATTCACTTCGTACACACATATTAGTATACTTTATAACATTAATGTGATTGACGAACGGTTTATGGGAATTATAAATTATATATTCTGATCCACTCGTAAAATGTGCCTCATATGGGACACAATGAAATCCGCAGGGTTTAAGGTCAGGAAAGGGATAGGGAACCTATTTTAGGAACTGATAGAAAGAGACGACATGAGAAGATCAAGGTAATGCACACGGTATAAAAGTCCTCGGATAAATATTCTGTGCCAACTCTTTGTAGAATATCAACTTCTATCAAGTCAGCGTCAATATCTTATGGCATGATTTCAGACGAATATCAAATGATAAATTGAATCGACCCCAATCATAATGTTTAAAGATATACTTTTCATAGTTACATATAGTACTGGAATGTTAACATAAGATAATTTCGTTTAGTTATATCTTTAAAGGAAAATCTCTTGTGTACTAGTTATTTTATCGATTTCCTAAACCATTGTTGCGCAGGCAACGTGGTTGCACATGCGCAGTGCTATGAACGAGTTACTTGCTTGTACATCTGTCATATTCTCTAGGATCATTATTTTGCTTGAAAGAAATCTAGACTGGCCCTTCAACAATCTTCTAAATAAATATTTGCTTTTATTCATATTATATTCAATTTGCTCTTTCCAACACTAGTTTCCATTCAATTGAATGTGAACCATTCTTAAAAATTATGCAGCTGTGCCAAATGTCACTGTCAATGTCATTGTGATAAGGGCGGGAAACCAATTATTTATTTACTTGACCGTTTGTTGTTGTATTTTTAAGAAACATTACAAAAATGTCTGACTTGCGAACGGATAACCCGTTAGAGGTGCAAATAAAACTAATTCGGAAATACTTGAAATTGAAAATTATGGCGGACAACGAATCTTTTCATGGACACGCTCAGGAAAGGAATCATGTTTACGATTTATTTAAGCGCACGGTTGCTCACGGTGAATCTCACTCAGCGCTCATGATCGGACCTAGGGGCAGCGGGGAAAACTACTGTAAGTGTTTATTAAAATAGTACTTATTGCATTATTGAAAGTGTTTTGAATTATAGGTTATATTGCTAGATATTTATGTATAGCAACTTTGTGGCCGGTAAAGAAGACATACCGACTTCTTCTATAATTCAAAGCTTCACAGTACAACCGTGTGAATATTATATCATATATTTATTTTTTTCTTAGTAACTTATATTTTCCTATTGAGCGACAGAGGCCTAATCCAAATTCTCTTTTTTTTCATATTTCCAGCTTATAAACTCAGTTCTCCAGCAGATCAGTAAAGAGGTGGATTTATCAAATGATGCTATAATTGTAAGACTGAATGGTTTGATCCATAGTGATGATAAACTATCTCTCAAGGCCATCACTGCTCAGGTAAGAACTTTCTTTTTTTTGTATTTTTAGTAGGTATAAATATTACAGATTGAAATGTGGTCAATATAGCTATAATGTATTGTGGTGTGTGTGTATGTGCTTGTTATCTCTTCATGCTCAAATGGCTGATTCAATTTGGTATGGAGTGTGCTGAAACCCTGGATTAGCATTTAAGCTACTTTATAACAGACAGAGTTAAAGGGTTTTTGCAGCTATGACTGACTTCCATGCATTGGAAACCACAGGAATAAGATAGTATATCTTTAAATGTCTTATGGCTTGGTAAAGGCTGCTCATGTAGAGATGGAGCGTAGATATAGGCCCTTACTCACTGTGTGATAGAAGCTATACTAAACATCATCATCATCTTCCTGCCCTTATCCCATTTCACTTGGGGTCGGCGCAACACATCTTCTAGACATGTTGCCTAAAGTTTTGGCTATGGTTTTATAGACAACCGCCTGCCTGACACTAACCCTCTTTGGGAATGCGATTGTTGGTTGTTTACCCGCCACCATTTAGGTGACCCAAGGTGCTTGGTACAGTGCACTAGGTCTTAAGGTCCATTAGTCCGCCTTTTACGAAACCTAGTGGAGAATATGGGGGTGGTGCTATTCTTTTATATCTGGACACACGGTTTACATAAGGAAGCTATACTAAACAAAAAACATTTATAATAAATGCTAAACTTAAATACCTATAAAATAACATATTTACAAAGGGTTAATTAAATGGCAGGAAACAGGCGATTGGCGGCATTACCAAGTTGTATATCTAAAATGGCTGTGTTCACTCCCTCTGATTCGGGTTACTTCATATTCATCAGGAATTTTCTGAGTACCAGAAGATCTGCACTAGCTACATACTAATCTACTGTAATTTGTAAATATCTACATATTTGTACAATCAAATCAAATCAAAAGGTTTTTATTTCGAGTAGGCTTTTTTCAGGCACTTTCAAAACGTTGCTGACTCTAGTTGCGCAATCAATTTCAGATGCAACTAGAAAACGCAGTCGGTGACCGTGTCTTCGGTACATTTGCTGAGAACCTCGCCTTCCTACTCAGCTGCCTGCAGTCGGGCGCGGACAGGCGCTGTAAGAGTATGCTGTTCATCCTGGAGGAGTTCGACCTGTTCTGTCACGTGGGACGCACGCAGACGTTACTGTACAACCTGTTTGATATCACGCACAGCGCGCAGGCTCCCATGTGTGTGTTGGGTGAGAGATTTTACATGTTTAGCTCAGTATGCAGTGATCAAGAAATCCATCAACAACTTACATTATAAGTATATGTGATGCTGCAAAATAGGTCCGTGGCCTGCAACATGTCTTGCAACACGTCTTACACACAAGAGGACTGTTTGTACCAGATCCTGCAACATAATTTGCAACATTACACGCAAGAGGACCGTCCGCACGCGTTTTTGTTTTCGATTTCATGAAATTAACGAATATAGGTGTAACTTATCTCTAAACTCGCCAAACTATTACGTTTGAACTCGAGAGGCGCTCTTTATATTACTCAACGAACTTAAAATTAGGTCCAAAAATAATATTATACATGTATACCTGTATATACCTGATGTAGAATTATTTGAAAGTCAGATAAATAGCTTACCACAGCTAACATGTTAAATCCATGTAATGCTGCAACATAACTCTATAAAATCTCCTAGCAGACTGTATTAAATTGATGTAATGCTGCAACATAATTCTATTAAAGAAATCTTTCCCAGCAGACCCTCTATAGACCCATTTATTAGAAGTAAACTTCCACATTTAAAGTCGGTTTTAGCCATACAAAATATAATAACTTTCCAACTACTATTGTCATATTTTAACCTTCCTTGATCCTCTATAAATTAGTGAAAACAACATGAAAATTGGTGCAGTAGTTTTAGAGTTTTTCGCAATCAGACAGATAGAGATGGCGGAGGACTTTGTTTTTATTAAAATCAATCTATCTTCAACCTACAGGAGTAACAAACCGTATAGACGTAGTGGAACTACTGGAGAAGCGCGTCAAATCCCGCTTCTCCCACCGACACATCTTCCTGTTCCCTAATGAGGACAGCCAGGGGGCGCCACATGTTAAATACAGAGACCTAATGGTGAACATGCTGTGTTTGCCGAGAACTAAGACTGTATCGGTGAAGAAGAATCGACGAAGTAGGAAGTCTACAGGTAGGTTTGATAAGGTTTTTTTCTTGTTTGTTTAAATTGTTTAGTTAGTTGGTGTGTGTGTGGTGAAAATGCTTGAGTTGAAAATTAGACGGATATGTTTGTTTTTTCATTGTGCTGAAATTTTAAAATGACTTGTGTAAGTTGACGGACTAAAATAAAGTACTAGTAAGTATACCGGATATATGTAGTTGCGGGTTCGATTCCCACGCAGGACGAATGTTTGTGTGATGAGCACAAACATTTTGTCTGTATCTGGGTGTAATTTATCTATATTATGTATGTATTAAGAAATTGTATAAGTATGTTTATCAGTTGTCTAGTACTCATAACACAAGTTACTCTCGTATACTTAATTTGGGACTAGATGACATTGTGAGAATATTGAGGAATACTTATTTATTATTTGATTATTAATTTATTTGCATGGTATTACGGTAAAAGTAGAAGGAGTCCATGTCATTCAGCCTTCAGTCAATCCATTTTTAACCATCGCAAACTGAGACAATTTAATCACCTAAATCTATTACTCCGCAGTAACATCAGAAGACATGGAAATAGACCAGGAGACCAACTCACTCCCTGACACCATAATCTCAAGGCACCCCAACTTACAGCACTTAGACCAGGAGTTCGTGCAGGATTGGAACGCTCATGTGCTAAGCTTGGCCGAGGAACAGAAGGTCTTAGACTGTATAGAGAAGTTATGTTATTACACTGTTAATGAACAGATTTTTAGGAATATTTTGGTGAGTTTTTTTTACTGAGATTTTTTTAATTAGTTGTTTATTGGGACGTTTACATCTCATCTTCTCTATATAGGTATGTCAAAATTCTCGTGTCACAGTGCTAGTTACCGTTCTCTGAAACGGTATGACCGATTTTTATGAAATTTTGTATATGCGTTCAGTAGGTCTGAGAATAGGCCAACATATATTTTTGATCCGTAATTCCTTTTTTTTTCATAAGCCAAGATCCCTCACAACATTATACCATCAGTTCCGACTATTGTCTTTAGTTTTTTTTATATTTTTCTAAGCCTAAACTGTCCCACTGCTGGGCAAAGACCTTCCCACTCTTTATGGGATCTCTCACACAATCAATAATTAATTTTACCAATATTATTTTTATTTTATTTTACCAATATTTTTTTTCTCTTTTACAGTTTGAATTAGTATCAAAATTATCACTCAACAAACCATACATAGACGTAGCAGATCTATCAGCGATCATAGACAATACGGTCGCACCGGAGCATAGAGTAAAGCTTCTACAATCCTTGTCTATACTCGAGTTGTCTCTGGTCATCGCTATGAAGCACGGCATGGAGATATTTGACGGAGAACCTATGAATTTCGAAATGGTTTTGCATAGGTAAGGCTTTTGTGTTTTAAACCAACTTGAAAATAGTTTATTTCTTTAATGGCATTAATAGACGGTCCTGTTGGTCTAGTGGTTAGTGGCCATGACTGCTATATCAGAGGTTATGGGTTCGATTCTCAACCAGGACAAAAGTTTGTGTGATGAGCACGTTCATTTGCTCTGTTTTGAGTGTAATTTATTAATAATATGTATGTATTTAGTAATATACAACGTTGATAAAAGCGAGAGGCATTAAATGAAACCACATATTCTGTATATCATTATAAGGCTACACAACAAAAATCAAATCAATGTAAGCAATATTTTTATAATAACTTTCGTGAGGATGATTCATACTTAAAACGTTATAACGGTTTACTCACGCGTATTTATCGGGATAGCCCGACTAGTTTCGGACCGGAGCCAACTAGATAACTATGCCTATAAAACTTAGTCACCTAATCAAGAAGATACAGCATGTTCAAACTAAAAAAAAACTAAAAAAATATCCTGTGTCTAAACTATTGCTTACATTGATTTGATTTTTGTTGTGTAGCCTTATAATGATATACAGAATATGTGGTTTCATTTAATGCCTCTCGCTTTTATCAACGTTGTATAAGTATGTTTATCAGTTGTCTAGTACTCATAACACAATTTACTCTCGTATACTTAATTTGAGACTAAATAGCGTTGTGGGAATGTGGAAAAATACAAAAGAACTAATCAATAATTTCTATCTTTCAGATACACAAAATTCGCAAACTCAAACTCATCCACCCAAACAGTTCCTCGTGCAGTGATACTAAAAGCGTTTGAACATCTTCAAGAGTTAGAAGTAATAATGCCAGCGAGAGGCCAAGACCACAGCACAGACGCCGGCGCCACCCGCGCGCACAAACACTACAGACTGCAAGCGCTGGCAACACCGACACACGATGTCACTGAGGCCGTCACTAAGTTCAAGGCTCTGCCCACTGAGATCCGGCACTGGTTCGGTAACTCTGTGGTTTGAGGCTGGCAACATTTTTTTTTGTGATGTGTGAAGTTAATTCTGATGTTTGTGTTTTTTTTTGTTGGTAACACTGACTTTTTATGATATGTGGAGGTAGATTTGTTTGTAATTTTAAGTGAACTCGATAAAAAAAGCAAAATACTAAAAGCTTTCGAGCATCTTCAAGAGTTAGAAGTCATAATGCCAGCGAGAGGCCAAGACCACAGCACAGACGCCGGCGCCACCCGCGCGCACAAACACTACAGACTGCAAGCGCTGGCAACACCGACACACGATGTTACTGAGGCCGTCACTAAGTTCAAGGCTCTGCCCACTGAGATCCGGCACTGGTTCGGTAACTCTGTGGTTTGAGGATGGCAACATTGGATTTTTAGATGGTGATTTTGTGTTGTGTAATGTGTGAAGGTAGTTCTGATGTTTGTGTTTTTTTTTGGCAACACTGAGTTTTGTGATGTGTGAAAGTGGATTTAGAAAATAATCTTTTTATAATTTTAAAGAAACTTGATAAAAAGTTGCAAAATACTAAAAGTCTTCGAGCATCTTCAAGAGTTAGAAGTCATATTACCAGCGAGAGGCCAAGACCACAGCACAGACGCCGGCGCCACCCGCGCGCACAAACACTACAGACTGCAAGCGCTGGCAACACCGACACACGATGTTACTGAGGCCGTCACTAAGTTCAAGGCTCCGCCCACTGAGATCCGGCACTGGTTCGGTAACTCTGTGGTTTGAGGCTGGCAACATTGGATGTTTTAGATGGTGATTTTTAGTGTTTTGTAAAGTGTGATGGTAGTTCTGTTATTTGTGTTTTTTTTTTGTTGGCAACACTGAGTTTTGTGATGTGTGAAGGTGATTTTGATGTGGTAATTTTGATTTTATTTTTGTTTCTAGTAACATTGAGATTTCATGATGTGTGAAGGTAGATTGAAAAGAATCTTTTTTCATAATTGTAAGTAAACTTGATAAAAACATGCAAAATACTACTTACAAAAGCGTTTGAGCATCTTCAAGAGTTAGAAGTGATAATGCCAGCGAGAGGCCAAGACCACAGCACAGACGCCGGCGCCACCCGCGCGCACAAACACTACAGACTGCAAGCGCTGGCAACACCGACACACGATGTCACTGAGGCCGTCACTAAGTTCAAAGCTCTGCCCACTGAGATCCGGCACTGGTTCGGTAACTCTGTGGTTTGAGGATGGCAACATTGGATTTTTAGATGGTGATTTTGTGTTGTGTGATGTGTGAAGGTAGATTTAAACAATAATGTTATTCGTAATTTTAAGTTAACTTAATGTATATTTTTTTGTTACTGGTATCACTAAGTTTTTATGATGTGTGAAGGTAGATTTAAAAAATAATATTTTTCGTAATTTTCAGTAGTTTGATGTAAAAGCATGCAAAATGTTTAATATTAATGACATTGTGCATTTTAATATCAATAATATAGAAGTAAAAGGAAACTGTATTATGTTGTAGTTGTTGTAATACTTTAGTAGGAAATTAGAATAATTATTATAATTATGAAGTAACTCAGATATTTGTTGCTGGTAACACTGTCCTAAAAGGAATTGAAGTGTATAAAGACTGAAATAAAAATCATTTTATGTAACTATTTTTATTATTTCTAGTTTCTTACTTAATCTTACTACTAAATAACACAGTTTTTCTAATTCAAATATACTTTATAACAAAACGAATAAATGATTTTTACAATTATGTCTATAAAAATTAATGTATTTGCAGTAAAAGTAATTAAATGAATACATCAAACTATGTGAGCATACATTGCTCTAAGAAATGTAATGAATGTATTTGAAATCTGTCGAATTTTAACCTCAATAGTTGAGTTGGGAAAGTTAAAGGAGTGTTGAACCAGGAGTCCCAGGTTGGGATCCAGTCTGAGATCATCGTACTTCCAACGATTGTATGTAAGTGTAGCGTGTTCAAATTTGCGTTAAAAATATGGTATAGAATACTTAATTAAACTAATAGGCTTCTTTACTTAACACGATTAAATTGTTATTTAAGCTGAATTCTACTGATATTATAAACTCGATAGTTTGTGAGTATGGATGGACGGATTTATGTTTAAAACGCTCAAGCGGCTGAAAGAATTTTAATAAATTTCGGTATGGAGTTAGCTAACACCCCGTATGGGCTACTTTTTAACCGACTGCGTCAGAGGGGAGGGGGGATAATATTTTGCAGCTATAACCGACATTCGCGTGAAGTCGCTGGTAACAGCTAGTAAATCGAAAGCCTGATAATTAAGTACTTAATTAAAAACTAATAGGCTCATAACTATACAAAAACTCTTACTTTATAACAAGCTTTAAAAACATATAAGAATTAATCAAGCCATTTAATATTAGCACTAGCCGTTCTATCGACATCATTTTGATAATCTTCTAAATGGAATCTATGTCTAAATCGGTCTTGGCTTGCACTAATCTGCCCTAATTGTTCCAATTCTATAGGCGTCAAATCCTTATACCGTTTACCCTTCAAATCTTCAGGAATGACATTAATGACACTAATGACATTACTCTGATCTTTTCTTTTTAAAGTGGCGCCATTAATCTCGTGGACCATAGAGTCTAGAGTGCGGTGGAGTTCGTTCTCAGTGTTGCCAGGGCGTTTGTTTAAAAATCCCGTGTTTGTGTAAGATGGGGAGGCTTGTGTTGCGTCCCCGATTGAAGATTTGTTTGTAAATGTGAATAGGTTTTTCTTTTTCTTTGCCTGGAAATAGAGTAAAGAGTTAGAAATGAAGTTTAGCTGGGAAATTGCTAGAATGCTACTAGTTTTTTTTTTAAGTATTTGTTAGTGCCTATATGCTAGTTGTTTCATTTTAACAACGAAAAATGTGTAGCGCGTACGTTGCAATTCAGGAGAATAATCTAAAATACACTGACTAGCTTCTTAGCTAGTCTGTTGGCATATTGGTTAGTACTCAAACTAAACCGAGAGATGTTGTAGGTTCGATTCCGTCCGGGACACACATTTCTGTGTAGTATTTATCTATTTATATACTTACGAGTATGTTTATCAATGGCCTAGCTACCATAATACAAGCACAGCAAGCGGTGAAGGGTGGGCGATGGGTTGCTGTCTATAATTTGTAAATTTTAACGTTCAAAAAGTGCTACATTGTAGCCTAATTTGAATAAATGAGTTTTGATTTGATTTGACTTGTCTAGTTTGGCACCATAAGACTTGACCTTCGATAATTAAAGACCTTGTGTGGGTGTGAATAAGATATTACTATATGTAAATAGGTACCATAAGTCCGGATATAAAGAATAGCACCACCCCATATCCTCCACTGGGTGTCGTAAAAGGCGACTAATGGACCTTAAGACCCAGTGCACTGTACCAAGCACCTTGGGTCACCCGAATGGTGGCGGGTAAACAACCAACAATCGCATTCCCAAAGAGGGTTAGTGTCAGGCAGGCGGCCGACTGTAAAACCATAGCCAAAACTTTAAGCAACATGGGATAAGGGCAGGAAGATATATAGATAGGTACCATAAGTGTGTCTATATAATACGTACGTCACAAATAAGTACTCGCCTCATGCAACTTGTCGACGACATAGCCGTGTCCCGTGTTGACGCCGACGTTGGGCATGCCCTCGATACTCGCCGAGCGGTGGTACGGCCTCAGAGCGGACACGGCGCGGGATATACCCACCTAAGGGAGGTAAAATGTTGTGTATCAAATACCAATTAATTGAGTAAGAGTAGTGATAGACTAGTGGTATGAGCGTTGGACTGCCAAGTGAAAGATTGTAGATTCAAACCCTGGCACACACTATTTTTTTTTTCCTAGCCTATACCTAGTGTCCCACTACAGAGCAAAGGCCTCCCCCCAAGTTCTTTCACGACTCTCTATCCTACGCCGCTTCGAACCGAACATTAATTCGAAAAGACAATATATTTGTCTTTTCGAATTCATGTGCGTATAACAAAGTAAAAATGGAGATAGACGTCGTCGTAAGGAAACCAGCACACCTGAGAATATTTTATGGATATGTGTCACGTCAGAGGCAACTTAAACTTTGACCAGGTTGTACAATAAATTAATCACACGAAAAGAAGAAGAATCAATCGAGTACTGCTAAAAATTTCGACTCGCAAAGAAAAGACGATATCTATAAAAAGTAGCCTAGTTTTATAGCTTATTAAAGTAGTAGCGATGTGATAACTAACTCCATACCAATTTTTTTCAAAATTTCTCCTCCCATACCCTATTACCCCTTACCTGTCCATGCCTGATCCGATGCTCAGTGATGTCCGCGCCCAGCAGCTCGGTGTAGGGGTCCATGCGGATGGGCATGATCTTGTCGATGACCCACAGTAGGGTCACGGTGACCAAGATGCCCCACGTCATGAGGCAAGCGCCTGTTAGAGACTGGACGCCGAGGAGGTACCAGCCACCTCCTGAATTGTGTAAAAATGTTAGCTGTGATAGAAGGTAAGACCGTAGGACTACCAAGTCAAAGGTCTCGAATTCGAACCCCACGGCGTGTTGTTGTCGTCGTGTTGTGTGCGTTTTAGAAATAAATATCACAGGTTCCGTGTTTCGGAAGGTACGTCAAAATGACAAATGATCGTACTCATTACAAACATTTGTCCTGGACCTGTTGGTCTAGTGGTTAGTGGCCCTAACCGCTTTACCAGAGGTCGTTCGAGGGGTTCGATCCCACCAGGATAAATGATTGTGTGATGAGCGCGATCATTTGTTCTGTGTCTGGGTGTAATTTATCTATAATATGTATTTATTTAGAAGTATTTATTTAAAGTATGATTATCAGTTGTTTAGTACTCATAACACAAGCTACAAAGTATGCTTAACTTGGGAGTAGATGGCGTAGTGTGAATGTAAAAAAAAAGTCGTATGTGTTGACAAATGCTTTTTCAACTGATATCTTAGAGAAAGCCGTTTACATATTTGTGCAATTGGTATATAAAATGTCACCAGTTCTTACCTTTGAACAGTCCTGATCTCCCGTTAGTTGTCTCCATAGGTATAGGGTTGTCAGCGAACAGCCCTACTGCTAATACACCTGGAGAGAAAATGAAAGAACAAGCATTATTACTCGTAAATACCAATTTACACGTAATTCTCGACACTACCGACAAACGGTAAAGGAAAACATCGCTAGGAAACCTTGATTCCAAATATTGGAATCTGAAATAGCCAATCCGCAGTAAGCTAGCGTGGTGCTCAATGCTCTAACCTTCCCTATATGGGAAGAGGCCTGTGTCCAGCAGTGGGACGTATATAGGCTGGTTTATTATTATTATAATAGGTCGAGGAAAAAGTCTTTTCGCATTATAGTATGTATGAACTTGTAATAAAATCTTTCTCTCTGTAGTAAAATTAGAATTTGGAATTATGTTCTTTAAAAATTTTAACTTTCAATTATACCAAAACCAGCCAGATACAAATACTATAGCCAAAAAGATTTAATTACAAGTTCATACATACTATAATGCGAAAAAGCTTTTTCCCCGGCCTAATATGTTTAATAATAACGAAAAAAAATGCCCCAATAGCTCGTTACACTTACCCCACAGCCCACAAGCGCCATGCACAGCGGACGCGCCCACAGGGTCGTCCACTCCCATCATGTCGAATAGCGGCGCACTGCCGGACGCAATGGCCGCGCCTATGAAGCCTATCAGCAATGATTCCCACGCGCGGTACAGGAAACAACCCGCTGTGGATCGAGATAATGTATTGAATATTGATTTATGACTTAAACGTTATAACAGTTTACTCGCGCGTATTTATCGGGATAGCCCGACTAGTTTCGGACCCAAACGGGGTCCTTAATCATGAGCTGACGCGGTGGGGGGGTCGCGAGTCGAACTCGAGTCGAATACGCGTGAGTAAACCGTTATAACGTTAAAGTATGAATCATCCTCACGAAAGTTATTATAAAAATAGATTTATGACCATCATTTATCAGGCCTTTCTTTTCTAAGTCATTTTATTACAAGTGGTTCATATGTAGGTATGGATTTGTAAACACATGGTGCAAGTTCCATCCCCAGAACAGGCAAGTACCAATGTGACGATATTACTGACAAACGGTGAAGGAAAACATCGTGAGGAACCTGGATTCCAAATATCGGAATCTGTAATCGTCAATCTGCAGTGAGCTAGCGTGGTTATCAATGCTGCAAAACTTCCATATATGGGAAGAGGCATGTCCACAGCAGTAATTAATATTTACCCTATTTTGTACAAGTTTTTTATTCATATGGCAACATTCCTTACTAATTACGTCCGTCGACGCGTCGCCATGTTCTTTTCAAATCATAGACAAGAAAATCTTCCGCAAACTTTTTTGACGACAACACATTACAGAAATACGTCTTTATGCCAAAAATAAGCACAATTTAAATTGTTATACCGTCATTCAAGTAATAATTTGTTTTAATTTAGAGTACTTACCGGTTATGGAGACAAGAGACCCAAGCACGCTGTTAATGAGCTCCATAACGTCTGCTTTTCCTTTGTTCTTAACTAACGTAAAGCTGAAAATTATAACAACAAAAAAATGAAGTCAGAAACAGAATTTTTTTCGTCGTCTAAAACAACAAAAAAACTGAAAATAAAAACTATCTAGAAATTTGATAGGTAATATAAGTTTTGACGGGCCTGTTGGTCTGACAATTGATAAACATACTTACATACTTCTAAATACAAACATATTATAGTTAAATTACACCCAGACATAACAAATGATAGCGCTCATCACACAAACATTTGTCCTGGGTGGGAGTCGAGCCAACGTCCAACCACCTCTGGTATAGCAATCAGGGCCACTGACCACTAGACCAACAGACCAGTCAATATAATGTAGGTACTCACAGTAGTCCAAAGCAACCTCCGCCGAAGGAACCCATCATAGTCATGACCGCAGCACGCGCCGCATACTGCCATTTAGCGCCACTCACCTAGCAACAATATCATTACATTGTAATCCTACCAGTGGCACCAGTTGAAACTGTGATAGCCTAGTGGTAAGACGATAGGACTGCCGATCCCCACGGGGCGCACCGACTTCTCGAATGTTGTGTGCGGTTTAGAATTAAATATCACAGCTTCCGTGTTTCGGAAGGCACGTAAAAATGTGGGTCCTGCGCCTGATCTCTCTCCGGTCGTGTCGGTTTACCGTCCCTTCGGGCTATGAGAGTAACGGAACAGAGAGTGACCCTGTGTTTGCGCACACGCTTGTGCACTATAATATGTCCTGTGTAGTTGGCTGGTGTGATACTCAACCGAATGCAAACAAAACAATTAGTCACCACAAAACTAAACTAAAAATAAAATCTAAATTTAGATTTATACAAAGTAAATACCCAGTTTCCCCTTACGTTGAATATATAATGCAGGTTGATTGTCTGAACAATTAGTTGACAACTAGACATGCAAGGCAAATCATGTCATTTGTCTAATTCGACAAAATGACCGTCGTTTACTGACATTCGAGTAAATCATGAATAGTTGAGTATTTTGAATGTAAATGTGAACTGAAATGTGGCTAGACGAAAAGTATTTAAAAATATTATAGCGAATTTAGACGCTAAGACAGGTTATAGATTGGATTAGAATGGGATGCATTTGTTATTAAATGTTAGTATTGATGCTAACTTTTCGCGATTTTCAAAGAGATTCAAAGATCGTTTATTTTGATAGCCAGGCATATATGGCCCACCACTTTCTCTGTGTATGCACGAGAGGCCGCAGATTCAATCCCCACATAGGACAATTTAAGCTATATGTGATTCCTTATTATAAGATCATAGATCTGGGCGTAATTTACTATAATTATGTAGATGTATGATGTCTAGTAATTAAACACAAGTTACATTTAGTATGCTTTATTTATTAATAGATGGCGTTGTGTGAATGTCAGAAAAAAAATGGTAGCGATCAAAAGCTCATATTATTACAATAAAAAATTGCCTTAACTAATGGTAGCGATCAAAAGTCCAACATAGTAGAATAAAGGCCACAAACATTTGCATTAACTTACCCCATAAGTACTCCCAGAATTGAAGGCGAGCCATCCCCACCACAGCACGAATGTCCCCATGACGGCGTTAACAGGGTTCCCCATGGGGAGCGGCGCGAGGCCGTTGGCGTAGCGCCCGAGTCGCGGGCCCAGCATTAGGGCTGAAGCGAATGCTGAGGCCCCACCTAACAAGGAACCAATGTTTTTAGAGCGACTTGTACACACATATTATTCTAGACAAAAAAAACGGGGCTTATTCGCGATATAATTCGATATTTCTTTTCTCCCGACGTTTTGGCCGAGTTGCACTGACCGTGGTCAGTCCACCTGTGACCACCGAAACGTTTTGAGAAAAGAAATATTGAATTGTATCGCTAGTAAGACCCGTTTGTTGTCTAAAATAAGAAGGAACTAGGTACAGAGCATAGTCTACCACCACGTCTTAGGGTGCTTTTCCACCAGAGATGTGCTATGCTACGTTGCTGTGGATGCGTTTGGCACTGGTGGAAACGGATTCAACTAATATATGTTTTCATATATATTGTTTGATATTCAAGGAAGCGTGCTATGAAAGCGAGCTATGAATGCGTGCTATGGATTGTCACCGCCGCCATCACATGTGAATTCAATGTCTGTGAAACCGCTCGCGATACAAGGATGTAATAATTTAGTGCGGGAGTCGATTAAAGAAAAAGTGTTTCGATCAGCGTTAGCATTCGGAGAGCCAGCTCGTCTATAAACCCAGTACTTACCTATAAGATGCACAGGCCCAGAGCCAGCGATGTCCACAGCGCCGAGCTTGTTGAGGAAGCCGTGGGAGCCCCACACCCACCCCGCCGGCACACAGTACACTATTGTGTTTAGTAGAGAGAACAGGCAGTAGGCCTTAAAGTTACACCTTTAAAGAAAAAGACGTTTATAATACCAGCCCATATACCTCCCACAGCAAAATCAAAAGTCATTAATTCAAATTAGGCCTCTATGTAGCACTTTTTGAACGTCAAAATGATAATAGACAGCACCCCATTGCCCACCCTTCACTGCTTCCTGTGCTTTCGCAACGGGAAAAGAAACAGCGCAACAAACACCCCTTGAATATTCCTATGAAAGGTTTGAGCATTGGTCACCACGTTTGCTTTAAGACACCGTTGACTTGACAAACGGTGAAAGAAGACATCGTGAGGAAACCTGGATTCCAAGTGTTGGAAACTGAAATTGCCAATCCACAGAAAGGTTCGTTTAAACTATAAAAAAAAATCGAGATTTTAGCTTGCTTTCTTGTGGTAAGAAAGTACTCGTCAAGACAAAACAAACGAGCCCCAACTCGATGGGGTTGTGACGTTTTATTGCGGAGCTTCTGAAGCCAGCTCCAGCATCAGACCAGCTCCATGTCATCATAATATTGCATTATCACGCAATATACGTTACTAGCACGGAAAGTTTCAGCTTAATCGTACAAGCATGGAAACCGTCAGTAAGACGTATTCGTGTAATGATTATCTCGATAACCGAGAAGTGGGTCAAATTTAATTTATTTTTAATGTCTATCTTATAGTTTAATGAAATATTTGATACACGTGTATTGTTTCTTTTGTCCCGCAAATTGACCAAAATAAAGTTAATGAAATTATCAAGGAAGGACCTAGGCAAAAGTAGTAAAAGATTTTTTAAACCCCGTGGTCTTTAGTTCCTTAAATAGTTGGGCCTAAATCTTTTCAAATCCCGTTGAACATAGAGTAAATAAAGCCAATATGTCCAAAAAATAACTTAGAATTACATTGATACAAAATTTACAATCGGAAATCGGATTTCTGACAAAAAATAACAATAAGATACAGAATCAAATCAAATCATTTATTTGCCTTAAGTGTTGTATGTACAAATTAATGTTGGTCTTAAATATAATGTAGTTCAAAACACTTAGTTAATAAGAAAATCTCAATAAGTCTCAAGCGTCAATTTAGCGTACCGTTACCATGTAAAACAGTTGCAAATATTTCCGCAAAAGATTTATAATCTACTCTTTTGAAAAGGAAGTAATTAACAATTGTTAGAATTATTGTAACTGTAACGTTACAATTTTATACATGTAAATAAAATTGTATGTTCTGTTTGTATAATTGAAATAACCCTTTTTTGCTATATGTATATGAATATAATAAATATGTACGGTATAGACATCAAAATATTTTTGTACGAACGTTTTTATTTAAAAACCTATTTGTAACTTCTTATTTGAACTTTACTTATCAACAACTTCGAGATCAGTAGTCTATTTACTATTTATAATTAAACTATTCACATGTAACGAACAAATAATTAAAAACTACATACTCCAAAAAAAAAAACTAAATAAAATCATTTCAATTTTCTGTTTTAGTTGACATAGGGATATAAAATTTCAACTTTTTATTCACCGGGGATGTAACTCAGTGGTAGAGTGTCTGCTTCGCATGCTGAAAGTCCTGGGTTCAAATCCCAGCATCTCCACTTCATCCACATATTTTTGTATTTTCTACACATTTTTACAAAATTTTCAGTTTGACTTTTACAAGTTTTTTTTAAAGATTTTTGTTATATAAATCTCCAGAAGACGTTTCCCGCCATTAGTAGATGACGATATCATGTTACTTTAATAATTAAAATTGGAGTGTCTAAAAAAAAGTAGCAAAAAATAAAAACCGAGTTCAAAATGTACCCGGTCTACTTGTACTTTCGAATTCTAAGCTGCACTCAGTTGAACAGCTTACAAGTGACGAAATAGTGCTGAATCTTATTATTTTATGCTCTTATATCGTTCTAGATAGGTCACCTAGTATTTCAAATGACCCATAACTTTTCAACATGAGCCTGAATGAAGTCGATATCAAAACCTTTTGCAGATAAATAAAAATATTCATCCTACGTATTTGGCACCGACTTTATTTTGTACATAGATGACAATAATATGATAATATCTTGTGTCGTTTACATTATTTTCAAGTTTTTAGTGCCGCTGTTTTAATGTCGGTTTTTTATTTTTTTGTTCAAATATTTTTTTTTTTTTACGTGACTAAACATAAAAAGGTTTATAACGGTCGAATTGAGAAACTTCTGCCTCTTTTTTATTGACTACCGGTTTATTATGTGATCTAATAAATCAAGGTCGAGTTTTGAGACAAAGAATAAATTGTCACGTTAAAAATACCCTATTAGTAAATCGGTTTAAGCGTGCTTAAGTAATTAGAACATTAAAGGTGGCGACGAATTGAGAACCTCTTCCTTTTTGAATTCGGTTTAAGACAAAATATCTCAAGATTTGTCCTTTGATGGTCGATTTGTCTTTGATTTAAAAAAAATTGCGATGTCATTAATTACTGTTTTTTTTCTTAATTACTTAAAGTTTTTGTATTGAACAGTTTAATTCTCCATACTGTTAAAGATTTATAGACTGTCCACACAAATTGCCGACGTAGCTCTTTTGATAAATAATTAACAAACTCTGCAAGCAGAGTATTCAAAAAATATGGTAAGACTCATTTGAGTGTCACCCTCCACGGAAATCTTTAGTAAAAGGCGAAAGATTTATGCGTTATGAAGGGAGACCAGAGTTAATAACAACCGGGCCGTCCGCAGTATATACGCGCGCCCGTGTAACACAACCATAGCGCGATTCAGAAAACGGCTCTCAAAGAGCAACGCCATCTATCGAGCGTCGAGTACAACTTTCATTGCTGTGTTGGACGGAGAGTTGACGTCAAAAAATCTTGGTAATAGCATGTTTTATCTACATTTGAAATGATTTTAATATGTATTTAAGTATTTATTTGTAACAGAATATGCTCAAATGCTCCTGTTTCACCCTTTTAGGAACTTTTTTCTCCAGATTCTGCACAAGTGTGGTCAAACAGTTTGAAGTGTTTTGACACCGTCCTACCTCTTAAGTAATATGAGGTAAGAACCGTTGTCTCTGTTAAAATGAACCTAACACGTATCACGTACGTCTCAAGGCTGAAGGCACAGCGCTTTCAGCGGCTGAGCGAAGTAGGACGGTGTTTTACAAAACTCTTCAAACTGTTTGACTGCGAGATCAATAATTAAATAGGAACTAGCTGAAACGACTAACTTGTATGTAAAAATGACTAATAATAAGCCTGTGAGCCTCTGACGTGGCTTGAAAAGAGGGCAGAGTCAAGGGATGATAAGTAAACCAGCCTACACACGTCCCACTGCTGGGCACAGGCCTCTTCCCATATAGGGAAGGTTTGAGCATTGATCACCACGCTAGCTCATCGCGGATTGACGATCACAGATTCCAATATTTGGAATCCACGTTTCCTCGCGACGTTTTCCTTCACCGTTTGTCTGTAGTGTCTTAGAATAATTAAGAAAGTACGATACATATAACATTGAAAAAAAAAAAGAGGAACATTGCTATTTGCCTGCGCTGAAAATCAAACTTGCACTACATACACACAAATGCACTTAGAACCACAAGACCACTATGTACAATATTTAAAAATAATCCTACATTTTTATACGTACCTTTCTGCCATAGCTCCACTGACAATAGTAGTGGCAGTAGTAGCGAATGACAGTTGGAACAGAAAGGACGCAAACATCGGTCCCATGAGCGCGTCGCCCACTGGCGGGTCGAGGAGGAAGTTGCCCACGCCTATGAAGGGGTTGGAGTAGGTGCCCTCGCCGAAAGACATGCCGTAGCCGAAGATCCAGTAGGTGAGGCCTAGGTGGGAATGGAATAGATCTTAATTCGCAAGAGATAATCGTTGAAAAAAGAACATTAATTATTGTGTTAATAGGTATATGTAGATAAAATTATTTTGCCCTCAGCAGGCAAGTGAATACCACAAAATAGGTGTAAATTGAAACTATAAAAAATATATATTTATGTAACGAACTTGCATTAAATAAACACACTTAAAAAAACAAACAAAGGCTACATCACACTTTTTTCTAAATATATTTTTAAACTAAACATTTCTTCTAAACTACAAAAGCATTGTCCAATAAGCAAAGTCTTCACAGTTTTTTGATAATGGCAACTCTCTAATTTGTTTGTCTCTGTAATTGAATATTATGGTACAAGCAAAAAGTCTACTTAATCCGAAAGAGGATGTGATTAAGCAAGTTTAATTTATAAATGTAATGTTATTAAAATTCAATTACAATGTTTACTCTTTGTTTTTTTTTGGGATAAACCACAGAATCGATTCTGACTTTGGTTTGGGGTGATTAACTTCAAGAATGCATTGTATAGGTTGCTTTTTGTAATATTTTTTATTGCTGTTCGTTTTATATCTGATTATAAATGGGAAAATCCTTGCAAAGGAGGTTTGAGTTCAATTTAAAATCCTTAGTACTGTTTCAAGCTTATAACATTACCTATACTTAAATATATTATTTTGTACGCCGGAAACGGTACAATATTATGGAACAAAATTATTTGTACCAACTTTCTTGTAATATATTCCTACAAATAAAGATTATTCTATTCTATTCTATCATATTAATACTAATAATAAACTTATAGATTGATGTCCAATATGTTTTCACATAATCCGATCCGATATATCTTATATCGAATTTAATACTTATGTCGCGGGAATCTTAACAGACATTTATTTCACATGCTCAAAGACACCCAGACTCAGAACAAGCATCTGTGGATCGCACAAATACTTGTCGCGCGGGGATCGAGTCCGCGACACGTCGCGCACAGTGGTAATTGGCGTGGTGACCTATACCATTCGGCTAACCATGCAGTCAAAACGGAATGCGTCTGTCTATCACATTTTCCAACCCGATATCTTATCAACGCTACATATTTCATACATTTCACTTTAACAAATATCGGCGTTAAGACTCACCTCCCAAAGAAATGTCAGCGAGATTCTTCATCATAATGTTAGCTTCATTCTTTATAGATACACACCCTGACTCAAGCATGCCAAATCCTGAAAAAGAAAACAGTATTAAAACGGGCTAACTATCTCTCTTGCCTGTGTAGTCGGTGTTATTACAGGGATCGGCATAACGGAAAGTCGAGTGGTTTATGTCACCACGCTAATGACACTACGCACAACGTGATAAATATGTATGTATAATATTCCACTCCATTCGTACAACGCCATGTAGTTTCAAATTAGGAACAATACGAGAGTAACTTTTGTTATGAGTTACATATATATACATATCTATGTATTTCTTAAGACATACTTATTACAGATACATTACATCCACATCCAGAACAAGTAATCGTGCTCATCACAAAAACATTTGTTCTGGGTGGGACGCGAACCCACTACCTTCGGTATAGCAGTCAGGGCCATTGACCACTAGACCAAGAGGCCAGTAAACAAGAACTATATTTATAATTAAATATTTTTAATTATTATTACAACTATATCTATATTTACATTCATAGGTTCTTGTTCGAATTAAAATATTTATATTGACTTAGATACTGAATGAAGTCTGTGTCAAAGCCTAAGAAAACAAACATACACAAGAAAATAATAGGGATTATGATAGGGTACAAATAGTAAAAATCTATTTAGTCCATCAAATAGATAATAAACAAGCCTATACACGTCCCACTGCAGGGCACTTCCCATATAGGGAAGGTTTGAGCATTGATCACCAAGCTAGCTCACTGCGGATTGGCGATTTCAGATTTCAATTTTTGGAATCCAGGTTTCCTTCACCGTTTGTCAGTAGTGCCTTATAATAATTAAGAGAGAACATATAACTTTGATAAAATCACATTGATATTTGTCTGCACTCAAGGACACATAAAACCACAAAGCCACAACAACTTCATTAGACGATATAAGACTTAAATTATATATTGAGTGGAAATTGCGGTTCCTAAATTACATGACCACAAACCGAGAAGAATATTATAATAGGTTGGGGAAAAAGTCTTTTCGCAACGTATGTATGAACTTGTAATAAAGTCTTTCTCTCTCTAATAAAATTAGAATTTGGAATTATGTTCTTTGAAATTTTAACTTTCAATTGTACCAAAACCAGCAAGATATAAATACTATAGCCAAAAAGATTTTATTACAAGTTCATACATACTATAATGCGAAAAAACTTTTTCCCCGACCTATTATACGAAAACAGCGATATCGCTGTCAAAAACCACATTTTTCCCTCGTGCATATATCATTAAAAAATTGCGAAACACAAGTAGCCTTAAAATACAAAAAAAAACTTCAAATTAATATGGTTTGAATACAAATATTTTCCGAATTTTAGCGGAGAAGATTTTACATTTACTTGTATTGGGAATTGTGAAAATAGTGGTTGTCTTTAGATGAATTCGCTATGTCCTCTCGTACTAGTTAAAATTGTATCACGATTGTATAATATGCCTCATCTTCAAAAAGTAACATTTAATCAAATCAAAAGTCGTTTATTCAAATTAGACTACAATGTAGCACTTTTTGAAAGTCAAAATTGCAATAGAGAGCACCCCATCGCCCAATCTTCACTATGAGGAACCTTATTAATTATGATTTGGTTGTTTAAGTTGGTATTTATTATTCACCTAAAATTATTTTATTTCATTCGACAATTGACAATCGTATCGCTGTCACCATCATTTTGCAACTTACATAAAATATCCTTGCGTTTTTTAACCTTGACTGCCCAAATATATTCAGATTAGCGACTTATTATCGTACAAATAAAAAGTTTACTGTCAATACAAGTCTCATACACGTTTGTATGGTCGTCTCATTTGAGGATATAATAAGATTTCGAAAGATCCTTGACCGATATTTCTTAAATTAAGGTTACCTAGTTTTAAAACCTACATAGTATGAATGATTTTCCTTAATAATTTCAAAGACAAGTAGGTAAGAAAAACTTTTTAAAAAATCGACGTTCCTGCTTATATTAAAGTTGGGTGAAGTCATTGTATGCATGAGTTCCAGGTTCAATCCCGATATATCATCATTCATTTTTCCCGCCCTTATCCCATTTTATTTGGGGTCGGTCTAACATGTTTATTTCTTCCATTCTTTACTATCAGACGTCTTCTAAATATTACGGCTTATGAGATACAGCCTGGTAACAGACAGACAGACAGCGGAAGCTTAGTAATAGGGTCCCGTTTTGACCCTTTGGATACGGAACCCTAAAAACTAGGCTTATTTGTTCATTATGTCTTTCAACCGAACAACAATCGTAATACAACCTTATTGGCAAACTCAAACGATTAAGAAAGTAATGTTATAATAATTGTTCCATTAAAATTCACGATCGTACTTGCTATAAATTTAACAAGAAGGCTAGTTTTGGCATTTTGCCAACTTGCCAAGTACTTAGATAATATTGTAGTTTGTTTTTTAAAGACGTGCCAACACACTTGGCAACTGCGGTATTTGTATGATCAGCCAATAACAGTTTAACCCCGAAATGGCAGTTAAAATGCAAGCTAGGTTATTAAGTGAGTACGAATAAGTTAATAAATCGTCAGAGCTAAGAAGTCTACTTTTTAAAATAAATATATTAGATATAATAATACGGAAGGAAAAAACGTGTTGCGCCGACCCCAAGTAAAATGGGATGAGGGCAGGAAGATGATGATGATGATTATAATCATATTCCACTACTTTCGCACAACGCTAGTCTCAAATGAAGCAGAGCTTGTATTGCAACTGATAAAATTACTAATACACTTCTGAATACATACATATTATAGATAAATTACACCACACAACAAAATATACTCGTGCTTATCACCATTTGTCTAGGGTGGGAATCGAACTCACGTCCTCTAGTACAGCAGTCATCGTAACTAAACGCTAGACTGACAGGCCAGTGACTAATTAAATATCGACTGTCCATTTAAGTCCATTACAATGTAGAAGAGTCGTGAATATAATAAAGATTTTTTTAAAAGTATGTAAAATTATAATGTTGCAGAATTTAATTAACATTACTAATAACTTCGACACTGTTGGGTAGAAACTCTCAAACTATACTTACTAAACAAAAAATATCTTAATTTAAGGCTAAACATAAATTACATATAAAGCAATATATTTAGACGAATGGCGACCCTGATTTTTCTTTTAGTCCAAATATTTTTTGAAAATGTTAATATTTAATTAGGTACATACCTGTTTGCATAGTAAAAATAATAAACGATGATGTCAAAATCCAATTCGTATCTTCTAAATCAATTTCGAAACTTTCTTGAAGGTTCACAGTCGTATTCGTCAAATTCGGGGAGCGCAGTCCCACGCGCGGGAAAATAGTCCAGTTGGCATCCATTTTGAATGCCTTTGTCTGCCCGTTGACAGAAAAACCCGCGCGGCTTTACCGGGAATCGGCGGGAAACGAACTGTCAAAATTTATTTTCAATGCATTATTTTTTGAAATTATGACTTTATTAAAATTAATTTTAAAAATATTTTGACAAAATTAAAACCACGTTTTATTTATTTTGTACGATTTTTTGTACGTAACGTTAAACAAAATTCATTTTACAATAAATAAGTAGACCGTGTTGTTAAGTCACTATATTTTTTTTTAAGTTTCGTAAATACAAGCAAACGTCGTAAACTGTACTGCCGAATGAAATGTTTTTCTTCATTCAGCCGTCTTTTATAAGAGGCGAGTGAATCGCGTGATACGTAAACAAATAAAACATGAATGAGGTTTTATTTAAATGCTCATTATCCGCCATTAGACTAACTAGTGTCATTTTCTTTTTCAAGTTTAACACAGTACTGCGTTCTTGAAGTAAAATTGTTGCAGTTGTGAAAGAGAGACGGCGAACTACACTGGATACTGGTATCTCTCTTCTGCAAGAACCAGAGTACTGTTAGTAAAGGGACTGTTGTAGGATGTTTAGCATGGATTGTAAGCAAGGTTAAGCTTCCTTTATTTCAGACTGGATTTAGATGGGTGACCATTGTATAGTAATTAGATGAAATGTAGAGTTTGTGAAGGATTATAATGTTAGTCTGCAAGGTTAAGCGGCTTTCTGATATGTTACCTAACTTTGAGTTTATATTAATAAAAGTATGTGAATAGGAATGTCCTTTAAAAAGAAACGATTTTCTTGAGGATCAATTTTCAAGGTGCAGGTTGTTTTCAGGCCAATCCTTCGTTCAGATTTTTTTATTTTTCTTTTAAATTAATAATGATTCTTGAGAAACTAATTAATTAAATAAAGATACCTATTAATTAATTATCAACGATGGCTTTGCTCCATTACATAGCTTAAAAAGGTCGCTGTATGTCTGTCCCTATACTCCCTTTGTATGTTTAGAATGGCCAGGGGTACCTACAACATGTGGCTCTTATTACACGTGACAACGACATTTTTCTTCTACCACGCCCGGCCTATATGTAATCGGGCTTTTAAGAAATCGTATGGTAGCCAGCGCGCAGAGACTATAGTTTGATAATATCGGAGGAAGATCTTAGGTTGTCGTAAAAATGTGACAGGGGCACTAAAGAATGTGCCAGGCTGCTAACATAGGATAAAACCATTTTATCCTTAAATAGCGGCTTAAGAAGCTTTGCTGCCGTCTTTTAAGTATAACGAGATCCGAAGATCTTTTTATTTCTTATTCCTTATAAAATTTACCTACTTAATAAGTAAACTTTCTTATAAGATGCCTAAAATATTTTTAATCCCAAAGTCGAATTCAAATAGCTACTTTAATCCCTAATAAGACACAGATTAAAAATATCTATAAGTCCTATTAGAACCTCGGAATGAAATAGCTCGTAAAGGTAATTAGGACACAGTTGCGTCATCCGCATGCGAGATGAGAGCTATCGCTCCATTTCAATCACAAAATCAATGACGCATCTGCATGCAGGTAACAATTCCAGGAAAACAGTGCCCTACATTTGAGCTATCCCGCCACTCCTTTCGGTCTAGAATCTAGGTCATCATAGACAATTCAAGTAACTTTTTTAGTAAAACTAAATTTCTAGGGTTCATTTGTAAATTATGCTAACAGCGCCATCTAGTTTAAAATAAATACAACTTTGTATTTTCTATTGCTGCTATTCGATAGTAGATGGCGCTGTAACACACTACTGCTATTGCTCAACAGATGTCAGTAGCAGTTATCATTTCACGAGTTGGAAGACGAAAAATGGATTAGAGTAAGTATTGATTCCGTGATAATAATTGTTGTATGAACTTATATCACAGTTATAGGTGTTGTGCATTTATGAGTTTTTATTGACGACGCAAAAGGAAAAATGTATGTTTGACCAGTATGCGACTGTGCGTGTCCGCCGTCTGTGGCACTGTAGAGCTTTAACGCCTAATCCGATTCTGATGTTTTTATTTTGGTTGATATTCAAAAGCAGTTTATCTGGCGGCGGCTTTTACCTACCTAATAATATATTTTATAAAATCGGTTCCTTCAATTGCTAGATGGTAGCGTTGAAAATACGTAAGTTAAGTACAGTTCAACACCTGTAATCAGTAATCACCTATGTTCCGAATATGAATAAATTAATTCGAATTTAAAAGTTATTGTTGGGGTGTTTCAATTTCAATTTTCGATCAGAGGCACAGGTTTCAACCAAATACAGACAATTGTGCTATGCGTATTTTATAATCAACACTAAATAAATTACAATGTTTTACGTAGGTACCTATCTACATATATGTTAATAATAAATGATGATGAAGTTTTTATGTTACTAATTTACAATACGTTTGCGCAGTTACTTTGGGCCGTCCATGTCTGTTCTTCCATAGAGCAGGGGTGGATGGCCCTTGGTAGATGCCCCATTCACTGTGAGGTTAATATTCTCAACAAGGCCTCTGCATGTTGGACCTGGTCTACGTTTTTCTTTTAAAAGGACTGGGTTTCATTTGAAAAAATATCCCGTGAGTTAAAACAGATAAAACAAATGAATTACTTCCTTTTTTTCTTGTCTGTCTTTAATGTCATAGCTAGTTGTATGGTGTACCCGCTTGTTTAATTTTTATTTTTTTGTTGTCAATTTCTTTGTGATTTGTTGTTTGTACTGAATAAATGTTTTATCTATCTATCTTTTTTTCGGCAAACAACACGCATAAAAATGGTAGCTCCTTTTAAAAATTTAAATATGTTCAAGCATTTCTTGTGCCTGTGATAAACCGCCCTTAGTGAAAATAAAAGTACCTACAATATGCCGTAAGTATGTGCATAATAGTCCTTCTTTAATTATGTTTTGATGGTAGGTATATTTTTAAGGATGTATTGGATTGCATGGATGAAGTAGATTATTGAATGTGAAACAATTAACAAATTCAAGTTACCTACCAATAATGATTATTTAAATGTGACGGAAATTATGATTCGACACATATTTTAAGCTTACAGTGCTCCTTTAAATCTCACAAATTATTGAATTTCTTAGAAAACATTCCCGAATTAATTTACAAAAAAAAGCATATACCCATACGGTCGAATTGAGAAACTGCCTCCTTTACGAGGTCGGTTAAAAAAGGCTAAGTGCGAGTTGCACAGCGCAATTAGAGTCAGTAACGTTTTGAAAGTGCCTGAAAAGGCCTACTCGAAATATAAACCTTTTGATTTTGATTTTGGACTTATCCATGAAGAGATCCATAGTCATAAGCAGTGGTTTGCGATTTATGAACAAGTTACTTACTAGATCTCGTTCAAGCCAATATTCGGTGGAAGTTTTGCGTGATCTAACGTTGGTACATCATGTTTTTATTAGATGTATCAATCTTTTATTTTTAAAGTTACAGGTGGGGGAGACATGAAAAAAAAAAAGATTTAGGTAGGAACTTAGCGCTTCGCTACTTTCTCTCGCGCAAACTATTGAGATTTTTTTTTTATAGAAACCTAACATCATTTTTGAAGAACTATTGATAGAAACCCCAAACGTATGGGTTTGAAGAAAAATAAAAACATGTCTAAGTATAGGAACCCACAATTGGTATTGTTTGTTTTTACATATTTTTGTGAACAATATTAATGCGGTTTACAGAATAGGTGCAACTCAAAAAAATATGTGTCTAAATAAACGTCTAAAAAAATGATGAAATATGATGTTTAAAAACATCTATTACTGGCTGTTATTAACTGTATTGACGGGCCTGTTAGTCTAGTGGTAAATGGTCCTGACTGCTGTACCGGTGGTCTTGATTTCGATCCCCACCAAGGACAAATGTTTATGTGATAAGCACGATCATTTGTTCTGTGTCTGGAGACTGGGTGTAATTTATTTATAATATTTATTGTATTTTATTATTGTCTAGTACCTACAGGCTTATATTTACTTTTACTGCATAATTAAGATCCATTCACCACTTTTTTATTTTTTTTAATGATCTTAAAAGAAGACTCATCTACGAGTAGTTAGCTAGCTACTTAACTACTTTTGCCCGGACATCCTTTCCTACACTCTTAACATCCCACAGCCATTTTATTTGTCTATGGCTTTATACGTCATTTTCCGCTACTAAATACTACTTCCATCATACAAAAAGCATTTCGACAATTTCCGTTGAGCCATCACATAATATTCGAGAAACAGATAAACTGTATTTATAACAGTAGTTAGCGCGGCATGATCGAGCTTTATTTATTTACTCAAATTATTATTACAGGTCGCCATTTTTTTTGTCGCATTATACCAAATCATAATACGTATTTATTTAAAACTATACACTTGAATTTTATCTTAAAAGCTATTGACTTAAAGTTCAAAATCATTTGACTAGTGACTGCGATAGAAAAGTCTCAAGCTTGTGTTGTTTGAAACAGAGTCTTAGAGACTAATAGATAAGGTTGTTTTTCGTGTGTGTTATAGTATAATATGGTTTTCCTCCCCTCACCATGAGGCGTGGCTCTCGTCGTCAGCTCGCACCGCACACACATCAGTACACAACCGACATTCGGACGTTCCAAATACAAAAATTCAAAAATCGCGGAGTGCCAGTGCTAGTGCAGTGATGGAATCGGAAATAAACAAAATGCAAACGAAACTCCCTTCGAAGAACTTCTCGATTGAATCGATTGTCGGCTTAAACGATCGACGATCGCCCGAAATCGATATCGAGAACAGCATTTCACAAGACTACTCTAATACGAACGAGCATTCTGAGGATGAAGAGTTGAAAGTTAGGGATGGGAAAATGGGGTATTATTTTCAACAGAATCGGGTCCCGAATTTCCCGTTTTTCATGTCTTATGATAAGAGGATGGGAGGGTTCCAGAGTGAGCAGGGAGGGCAACAGGAGGAACTGAAGAGGGCCAGTCCTGGGAGCGTGAGGAGTGAAGTGGATAGCGACGGAGTGGATGACAGACCGCACGGTAACAACCTTTTTAATGACTTTTTTTTATTTATTTGGCTCACCAACAATTTTTTTTTTTATGTAGTCAGTGTGAGATCGCACTGCTGGGCAAAGGTCTCCCCCATTTTCTTCCAAACTTTTCTATCTTTTGCTATTAACAATTGTTTACGCGATAGTAATATTAATACATTCATTCATCATAATACATTATTTGAAAAAAAACATGTCGAGTTTAGTGGCTGAATGTCTGCCGTCGGATGCTGAAAGTCGTGAAAAAAAAATCACGGAGCAGGAATTTATAAAATTACGGCGATTATAATTAAGGTTTTTCATTGGATTGTTTACTTTTATTGATATTTAGAATAATTTCGATAGGTTTATTTTGGAATAATGGTTAGACATAAATTAGGTCCGCGACACACAACGCGCGTTTTATGAATGTTTCAAAGCTCTATTTTACAAAATCATGTAATAAATACTCAACAACTAATTTTAATTTGTATGTAAAAAATAGGAATAAGGCGTTTGCTTTAATTAGAAAAGGTTACTTTTTTATATTATTTGCAATTACAGGTGGGAATAAATTTACTCTAGAAAACCTTAAACACATATCTTTACTCATAATCAATTGAAACTTTCGCTTTTTATTATATTCGCATGAAATCTTACTCTCCATTATTTCTCTAAACAAACTACTAATTACCTATCTGTTATTTAAATTAATGACAGTTAAATAAAACTATTAACTTTTATCTTAAACCGAAGAGAAAAACCTCTTTCATTGTATTTACTCAAAAACCTTGAAAACCAATAAAAATATTGTGTAGCGGTAAATAGTTAACGACCGACGCGACGGCTATTCGGTAACTGTCAAACGCGCCGCCTAGTTAACTGCGTCGGTTTAACTTTGATGTTTTACAATTGAACCTCAGTTAAAGCTAACTGCTTTTGCCGATAACGTGGTATTTGTAAGGTATATTAGCGAAGTTTTTTGTTTTACTGCAATAAAAAGTTAATTTACCGTTAGCGGTCACTTTTAGATAATTTGCTTAACTATTTTTGGTAAATGACTAATACTTGATGTTCAAATGTATTTCTTTTTACCAAATTTTGACGTAGAATACACAAAAGATATCAAAAAGAAAAACCTCAAAATAACTGTATGAATACAAAAAAAAACACAATGAAGGGTTTTTTCTATGGTAAATAACATGTTTGAAAAATCTTCGAATCCATTTGAACTAGTTAAAAAGGAGAAAGGCGGTTCTAAAAGTTTAATTACTAATATTACGGCACGGTTAACCACTTACACTAATAAAACCGAAAAACAAAATTATACAAGTAAAAAAAAAGAAAAAACTCAAGCATAAAATAAACATGTATAAAAAGAACAAAACTAAAGTGTGTGTTCTTCTAAGGTTTAATATAAAGCCGTATCCGTCGTACACTACCTACCGCTTGCAAAATGCCGCCGACGGCAACTTACAGAGTAAATTCTATGCAAATTATGTGATAACTAATACCTAGCTTTAAAACTACAGATTAATTTATTAATAACAAACAAATTCCTAATATCCCAAATAATTAATAAAAAAAAAAGTTTACCGAAAGCGCGGCAACTTAATGACATTTCTCACTCTACTTGTCTATACCAAATAATTATTATACCATATAATCTTCCCTAATCTGTCAATGATATTTTAATCCTTAAAGCCGCTCTTAAATAAAACTAATACGACTTATATTTACATAATAAAACTCAATTGAGCATCACATTGTTGACAAAATAAAGGTATTAGACATAAGGGGAGAAAAAAAACGGGACGCATTTGCAGCGGCGACCCTTGTTTTTTTTTAAAAGGTTGTTTTCGATGTCGTGTTTTGATAAAGCTGTTATTTAGATAGATGTCTTGTTAATATGATTTTGATTGGGGTTAGATTTAGTTTAGCATACTGGCAATTTGTAAAGGGTAATAAATGTTTCGCGTTTTAGGTTGTCGTCGCGTCGGTATTTATAAATATGATATCTATTATAAAGGTGTCTTGTTGAGTTAAATAATTGGGTCTCAACCTCTTCAAAAATCTTATGAATTAATAGTTTTAGGTTTAAAAAAATAAGGAGGTAAATTCACATCGTTTAAAAGCGACTAGTTTGGTTATGAATTATTGATCGCCGTCGCGTTAGCTCATGGTGAAATTAAAGACTCTTTTAGAGTCCGAAACTAGTCGGGCAGTAATATTTGTGAGACAAACATTTTACTGTAAACTACTGAACTACAGCAAACAAAAAACTCGACAAAAAAAGAATTGCATAGTTTATTGCAAAGAATAAATATAATTCATCACATGTTCCATCATATCATCCATACTTAAATCTTGTTGCAGTTTACTCTAAACTATAAATTCTAGATATTCAGACTTAACTTAGCATTTGTATGGTTTCGTTTGGATAAGATCAGATCTTGGGATTCGTTTTAAAGATAACCATCTCGTATTACCGCTGTCTGGTAGTAAGTATGGCAAGGGAATGATCGCTAGGAGTTAGCTTTTATAACTTGCTTTGTATTCTTCGTTTTGAGATATTTTCTAAGGTTTTTTGCTGGGAGATTTTCATGTAGTCTATAGGGTAAATAATGTTTTAAACAGTAAAGTAAAAGATACTAAAATTATAATGTCTAATACCAGCCTATAGATGTCCCATTGCTAGGCACAAGCCTCTACCCTCTATAGGAAAGGTTTGGGTATAAATTGAACACACTAGACTACTGCAAGTCACACGCTATTGAAATGTAGGTACTTAGTTTTCCTCCACCGCTTGTCAGTGGTGTCATTAAATGTTAATTAAAAAAAAAAAAAATCTCGTGTGGAGAAATGATCATTGCAACTAGTAAAATGTGTTGGTTTTTTTTTAGTACAATATATTTGCAACCATTTTGGTATGCGAACAATAAAACTACCAAGAAACAAAACAATATAGCACCTATCTTTCAAAATACAAACTTAACGCTTGAATTTAAACAAATTATCGGCAAACCAGTAGCATTTAATACAAAACGGCTACTGTTCAACGAAAACAAGCCATTGTGAAAATAGTAACACTGTCACAGCATGACGTCTGTCAAAATTGCCGCCAAAACATTCTGTCATTTGTAAAGACGCCATTGTGCTTGTTGGCATAATATGGTATTGTCTTTGCTCAATTATGGAGTGAAGTTTTGTGACCGCATTGGACTGAAATTTCTCTTTTATTGCCCTGTCTGTCGTTATTAACTTTTGGTTTTTATTGCTTCCACATTTTCGTGAATGCGTAATTGTTCTTAGTATTCCGTTGTCTAGTGATTCTGTGAATCATTTACTCAGTTAGGTTGCATTTCTTTGAGTTGACATTGGAAGTTATAAGTATATTATAGTATTAAAACCTTAACTAAGTACAACTCCTTTAACTAATGGGTACCTAAAGATAATTGAGACAAATTCTTATGATATCGCTACAAGTCTACTCTTTATAATAATTGTTAATAGAAACGTTTTCTAGTCGTCTTTTTCAAACACCTAACTTAATCATTAAATTTCCACCAACAGTTATAAGTAAGCTAGGTGTAGTAAGTAGCTAGGTGGTGTCATAGTAACACTAGCCGCCGTGGCCGAAATCTGTCCGGACATTACTATATGTCGTTAAAGTTTCATATTAAACTGCAATTCACTACATTTGCACATCTTAACAAACTGAGACTATCTCAGTTAATACTGTGAACAATGTACGGTGGTGAGCTAGTATTAATAACTGGCTGTAATACGAACCATGATTGTCAGTGCTTGCAGATGAGAACATAATTAAATGGTTAGGCTTGAGGTACAATGGGAGGATAAAATGGATATTCAAGTTCGATTGGGCTGGGTTACATTTTGCCAGAATGTTTCGTTATTTAGTACTTATGATTTTCATTGATCGATGAATGATACTGGATGATTTGAACGGGTTTCGACTGCAAAAACTTCGGTTCCATTATAGATTGAATGAATATAAGATGAATTGAAATGAAAAATGGTTGTTTCAAATTAGTTGAAGAAAATGATTATTAAAAGTCATTATTACAGAAAATAATATGTTATTTTTTGTAAGTAGAAATTTATAAATTTTATAGGTATAATTATGTTGGTCACGTAACGACCACAATTTATGATTCATTCTAGATTAGACAAGAGTTTAAAATTAACAATATAATACCACAAACACCAACGCAAAAAAAAGATGTCAAAACAAATACATTATAATAGAACAAGGCCTCATTGTGCCACCGTCCTTACCAAAACGAACAAAGCTCATGAGCGAAAGAGACAACAATACAAGCCACGCCCATTGGTGGGGATAAAAACGGAACGACGTGATTGGTTAAAACATTATAGATTTTTAGTGAGGCGTCGGCAACGAAAACATATTGACAGATCTGACAGTTTACTTTTTCGTTTCGAAGCAAAGACAACAGTCTTGTATTTTTTTTAAGAATGAACGCGTATAGGCATTGCTCATTCGATTTTAAATCGATTAGGGAGCCGTTGACAGTCGATTTGATGGGTAAAAATGTGTATAGTGATATTAACGTGAATACGCCGCCTTCTTCGCCTAAGAGTAAAGGTATGTTTATAGCTTCTGTAATTGATAACTTTGTTGTTTTAATGGTGTAATATTTCCTTCATTGCGTCGGTAATGTGTTTTTACATGAAGATATACATTTTGACACTTATAAACTTGCTATACACAAGTGCATACTGTCAGGTGTACAGTGCACAACAAACAAGTTGATCTTGCACTCCAGGCCCCTTCCCATACCAAAGTAAGAGTCATGGAATCGCTCGCGCATGCTCTGCGTTACTAGCTGGACATGCAAGTACTCCTGCTATGTTCCTATATTTTAAACTCTTTAGTTAATATTACGAGGTTGCAATATAATGAACTTAAGATTAGAATGTTTTTTAAACGACTCTTGCACTATGGAATCTAAGCCTTGTATCGTGGGGGTATTACAGACATTTGATTCACGTGTACAATGACACCCAGACTCAAGAACAATCTATGGGTCGCTCTTATTCTATTTCTATACGGTGATCGCACCCGCGACACAGGTAATTGGCAATTGTTATTTATTTGGCAGTTCTTCAGTCATTTTTGTTTAGTTCATTAATCAATTTTGACGTTTTACTGATCGAAGTATTAATGTGGTTTATGTATGTTTTCATAATGTTCATTTCTTTTTAATATTTGAGACTTATTTTTGCACCTAACTACGGTTATTTTACCAGTCAAGTTATGCAGAATGTATTTGAAATACTAACACGTTTCATCGCTTCCGTGATTCAATACTTTTTGAACATATTCAAGATTTTATTTTTATGCTAAGCCTGCGTCATAATGTCCAATAATAAGTTGTTAAATTAATAATTATTATAGTAATAAACGATACAGCCTTCATAATGATCACAAAGGACCGCCTAACGGACAAACACTTTTATAAACATACAGAATTTGGCAGGTAATACAAAACCCCATTAATATTACAACCACCAGACACATTTTCAAACGATTATGAACCTTATGGCTAAGAAATAAGTTTTGCCCCAACTTTTACGAACGGTAAATGTAACTTTGCTGAAACTTAAAAGCAATTATTGCCTTTTTACAACTAGTTTTGCCGACTTTTGTTGGTGATAATAAAATATTAAAAATCATTTTGACGGCATTCAGTTTAGGTTAGATATTTTTATTAGGCTATATTGTTGTACCGTTAGGTAAGGTTTAAGCAAATAGTTTTTAATCTCAGACAGTTATTGGCTGAATGCTTTGTAACTTTTGCGCGCACTTTTTTACTGTAATAAAATAAAGATAATTTTGGCGGTCATCGCCATTTTTAGTTGCAAACATCAACGTTATCTAAACCTAAAACTATCACAACAAAACTAACGGTAATTCAATAATTAATATAATTAATCCGTCAATTTAACTAACCGCTAACAATAACAATTAACACAGCATCAATAAATAAAATCACTGCTAATTACAGTCAAATCGTAACCGCAGCTGCCATTTTAAATCTTAATAGTCTGTGGAAATGCGTGGGTGGTTATCCCGCCAATTTTGACAGGAGCACGCCATTGTAAAGATTGTCAATAAATCCTTTAATTGTAGTAAATTGGGTGTATATGTCAATTAATTTTAATTATCGGCAGATGGCTAGTTGTTAAATGGTGCAAAATGATAGCTTTTGTGTTATACCGTTTAGTTTAAATAATTAATTGTGGTCACAAATTACGATTGATAAAGTAATTGTAATTTTAAATTAGTAATCATGTTATAAACGTTGTAGGGACGCCCAGTGTCAACATTTTCGCTGAATATTGTATTTTACAATGCGACTGTCTATCTGACTTCCACAACCCATGTTACTGGGTAACACAGTATCCCATAGTAAGACTGCGTCACAATTATAATGACTTAACAACTGTCAAAGCTTAAAGTTCAAAGCCGGGGTCAACTTTTAAATAACTTATTATGCTCAAATATAATATTGTGTTAATAAATTACTCATTTGCAATTATTACGTAATCAAAAACAAGAAAAGGGTCTACACAAAACTAATAATCAAAATATAACACAACAATTTGTCATACAAGAACAAGCTTAGTCACAATATTTCTTCTCAATTGACTTAAACTGATTTCGTTTTTATTGCTGGCAACTCCCTATAGAGATATTTATCTTCATTGCCGATGTAGATAGGGATTTTATCATGGAATTGTGTGGGGTGGCAACACTGGTAGCTACCCTAGCTTTAGGGATGACACCGTGTAATTGGGTGTATACCGGATAATTGCCTAACGAATGTTTTTGTTAGTTAAAGGCGTCAATTGTTTTTATCCCTTAGAGAGTTAGTTTCAACTGATTTGAGTTTGTAGTGAACTTTTAATGTGTAGTGCCTTTGTTGAAAATTGTTTTTAAATGTAGGTGTTATGGATATGTTTATGAGATTATGATTTATATTTGAGTTTTGAATATCGATCTTAAAAGCTAGTCAAATATCACTAGTTTTTACCCCCCATCGCTCTCTATAAGTGGATATAAAGGAATTGTAGCCAAGATCAGGCTGCCTTTTAAATATTCCTAACATGGTTCCAGGGTCTTCAATGTCTGTTCAGCAGCTTAATTACCCCTTAAAGCTGAACAAAACATCATATTAAAAATAAATTCTGAAATAGATCGAATATCAATTACACGGTATTAATATAAAACCTAAAATAACAAAAACATAAACCATATTCAACACCAATAACATTAATATCGTTTTAATTCAAAATCAGTGGAACGATCAACGCGGACCATAGACTGTAAACGTATTAAGGGGGCCCATTCACGGTGATACAATTACCGGCGCGTGCCACGATAGCCGTGGCCGTTCTCGATAATCCAATTGACAATGTAATATGTATGTAGGGTTGTAGACTATAGGCTATCGGTTTGAGGCAATTACCGCGGCCATTCGGTCCGCCAATTGATCGGTGTCGCTATTAATTAGCCGTTTAGTGTTGGTCTGTGAATGGGTAGCTTTATTGGGTATATTTTTGTTGGTGTTGTGTTAATTATTGTTAGTATATTTATTATTTGTAATAATTCTAGTTTGGTCTCAATTAATAATGTAAAGTATAGAGAGTAATGTTATAGGTTACATATTACCAAGCTACTACAAATTACAACAAAAATAATTCAGTAAAAACCGCGAGGTTTAACTAGTCTATCACACCGGGGAATAACCTACAATTTTTTTTTCAAAACAGCACAAATTGGCGATGATCAGTACAACATTCAGCCAATTACAGTGTTGCTAGTGCTAATTATACCAAAAAGGTTATCGTGGGTGGTTATTATCAAATGATTTGTGTACTGGTTTCAGTATTGGCGCTAAATAAAGTTAAATGGCGAGACACGAATGGTTTCATAACGTTTCAATAATGTTCTCGGTCTTTGTTTAAGTATTATTTATCATATCCTCAAGGTAATGTACTTACGTAGGTATAGATGCAAGTGCCTATTGTAGTTATTGTTTTCAGAATTTTGGGTTTTGATAATCGATATTAAGGTTAAAAAATATTCTTCGGTGATTAGGTAAAAAAATCAATCATCAGTTTTTGTTTCGAAACGCATTCAAATTGTAAGCCACGCAATTGAGAAGGATTATTACTATATTAACTTTAATTTGTTTTGGAATTGACTATTTTTTGCTAAAAAAGTAGAAAAGTAACGACTTATAAAAGAACATTTCAGAGTTAACTTGAGATTTCGTGAGTAAAATCGTAACATACAAAAATCACACCAAAATATTATTACCTATTACAAAACTATCGAAAAAATACCTTACAATCTCACGACACTTATCCCTGCAGTGAAACAACACCTTTAAAATGCTAAGATCGTTTCAATGTATGTGTGCTTTCCTCATTAGCGCACTTTTGAAACAAAGACGTTTCGAAATCAGTTACCGAAACGACGCAATCATTCCATACTATAGAGCTCAGTATACATTAACCACTTTTCAACACCACTTAAATCTTACAAGGAGATAAAAATAAAAGATGGCAATAAAAAAATGTAAAATACTTTCCATGTCAAAATAAATGTCAAATCACTTCCCATTTCAAATATAGAACGGAAGCTTTTAAACGGAAACTTTTTAAATCTCAATCGTTTCCGCGTTCTTTATTCAAAGACACACGCCATGACAGCTGGAGACCATAGACACTGAAGAGGTTGTAGTAAAAAGTTTGTAACAACAATTTGTTGAGAGGAAGCCATCGGCTAGACTATTGCAAATTGGTTTTTGAGTGTTCTGTCGCCACCCAGCATGGGAACTACTCAAGTGGGGCAGACGCCACAGAACGACGATTAAAAAAAAATCATGAATCGTTTAGTCCGACTCACTTATGAACACGATAAATGTCTCTAACGCGAAATTATTACAAGCAAAGCTTTCATCATATATCTTATTCATATCTTTATTAAAATAAACATTTTTAAGTGACAATGCATGTAAATTGGTCGTTATTTGACGTTCCAATTCGCGTCAATGACAACGCTAATGTAACGAAACGGAAATAGGAACGAACGAACGTCTTAATCACGCCGCCATTAAGACAATCCGTGACTTAAAAGCGTTCAATGTTCTTTTTTCGAACAGTAATGTCAATAACGCTACCGTTTGCCGCTCTTTTAAATTTAGAACCACTTCAGCGACTAATCAGATTTGTAAAGTCGGCTTTTTGGTCGGACAAGTTATTTTTTTTTAAATTGAGCGGCGTTGGCAAGAGATGCGGCCTCTTTGTGTTCTGTTTGTATGGAATAGACAAAATGTGCATGGGAAAATATTTAATTAGACAATAGCTTATTTGTGTTTGCGTTGTTAATGTTCGTCTTGAAAGTCTGGGCCCGAGTAATTAGCACCTACGGCTGCGCTGCGGTTATATCTTTACTGTTTTACGATTCAATTTCGAATCTTCGTTCTTTGAGACTATTTTTAGCGGACCAAAGGACCAGAGTTGAGGACTTGGTCCTTCGGTACTTAAAGTGTCCTACCGATCAAGTAGCTAATGTCTACAATGTCTAGACGTGGCTGTAATTAAGATAATTGTAAAGCCAGCCGCTCTCAAGTGCTACTTACAACCCTTTAGGAGGAGTTTAGATAAATAATGATCGCCCCTCAAAACTATTGAGAGATTTTTAACTTTTAGTAATGCTCATTTATTACTTTTAAGAATATTTGAAGCGGTCCTTTTGGTCTTTCGAAGATAATGTTTATTTAGTCACTCTATCCATGAAAACAATTCAAACTTGTCCGATTTCATACTCAATGTGTTGTTGTAAAACATTTTATTAACCGTATTTCTCTTTTGCCCCCAGAATCGCTTAGCCCACAGTCGGAACAGATGACCAACTCCAACCAAACTGCACCAGACCCTAACATCAGGTAACTAAAAGGCTATTACTTAACTTGAACTTTATGTAACAATAATGTTTTACGAAACTTAAAGGGATGAAAGTTAGTAGAAACTGCAACTCAATTTTTTTATTAAAAGTCATCAAATGACCCCGCCCGCTGTGTGTGCAGCGGGAGGGAGAGTCAGACTTTTACTGACTAAAACCCACTATGTTCCTCCTGGAACCCTTTGAGTGCCGGGCGAGCGGTAACTCTCACGAACATCCCGCAGCCCCGGCAAGGCTCTAGCCCCTTAGTTCTATATTATCTGACTGCGTTAGGTTATTGACATCAATAGCTAATTAAACTTTCGTTTACCAGGAGATACCGCACAGCGTTCACGAGAGAACAGCTTGCAAGACTTGAGAAGGAGTTTATGAAAGAGAATTATGTATCGCGACCGCGTCGGTGCGAACTAGCCGCGCAGTTGCAGCTCCCTGAATCTACTATTAAGGTAAGAATCGATTGTAGTTTCATTTGTGATTGTTATTGAGCGTATGATGTTGGATTTTCATGTACAATTCACGTTTAATTTAACTTAAAAACTAGCCTGCAAAGTAGGAAATTTTTGAACGTCAAAATTACATTAGACAGGGTCCTTTAGGTAGCTTTTTATTGCTTTAAAACTTATCGCTAAATTAGGTTTCGTATGTCAAACGGAATGACATATTTCGATTTTAATATTACGTTAGGTTATTGTAGAGCATAAACTATGGTGAAATATAATTGATTTTTGCGGTAATTAAGCTTTCATATAGTATATCATAGTGTCATGAATCTTGTTACATCGTGTTATCCGCATGTTTTTACGTATCCATAAAAAATTACGAAATACCGTCCCAAAAAAAGGCATATTAACATAACTTAAAGACACATTCGTAAATACGCACTCAACCAATTATACCATATTTCAGAAACGTTTACGAAACTCAGTATTAAATTATGCTTTCAGCACGCCCCCTCGTGTGACACAAAATGGGCATTATTACATACGTATTGATTCATACCACCCACGAGCTGACCCGAATGAAACCGACCTCTTTGTTCAATTATAACGGACCGCAAATGTTGAAACGTTCACAAACTATTACTTTTGACATGTGTTTGACATTTAACAGAGTATACGATCTTATTAGACATTTGTGGCAGAATAGGCTTTGCTCGTGCCTTAAAAAGTAACTTGTCAAAGACAACTCGTGAGTGAATGAATGAATGAAAAATTAAAGATAGAAATTAATATTTTCCGACTACTGTTAGTCAAAATGAACGCTAAATGTAGTTAAATAGAAATAACAGTTAACTAGAGTCTATTATAGTGTATGATGCTATAATAAACGTCAATTAGATCCGCAATAATTTCCATAGACAGCCGCTTTATGACGCTTGCTAATTCGCGAGAATACCTCTAGATGTGCGAAGTATTTCTAACGTTTCTATTGGGAATTAATTAACACTATAAGTTAAACTTCAAGCATAATTAAATTAAAGATAATGAGGTACATTTTTGGTACTAATTAACGTTAAGAAATAACATTTTTTTAACAGCACAAACCAGCGTTTAAACAACTATAAAGATAAAAAATCAAACGATAAATTAAAAACAGTGGCTTTAAATACAACGTTTAGGTAATGGCATTATAACATAGATAAACATATTTCAACGACTATATATCTGCCAAATGACATAAACAACACATAAAAGACCTTCTGATCTCATTTACAATAAAAAATAAAATTACAACACATCGAATGCTACACGCCAATTTAAATTTAAATTCTTCAGTTCACTCATAATGTCAATTATCACTTCAAATAAAAAGAAAAACCGTAAAGAAAAAAAAAAACATGTGTTTTTTATTGCTTCATTCGAGTTTTACATACATGCTAATTTGTCGATGGTATTAAAAGAAGCCGACCGAGTTATTCGGTAGCTGTGGCTCGCTAATGAACATTAATGCGGGCTACGGGCCCTGTTATAAAATGACCATATTAGTATCGAAGAGTTTTCGAAGGTGTGATAAAATTTGAAGAATTTGTGACTTAATTTCACCTGTTTTACATATTATGCACTCGGTTTTGATAGCTATTCTTTAGAATTTGTTTTAAAATAAACGTAGGAAAGAATTTCTTTGAATTGGTGTAGGTTTAATGTGTATGTATATTTCACAAATTGATGTCGAGGTATTGAAATGACTCGACACTTTTGTTTGTATTCATATTCAAGACAAAGTATAAGAATAAAGTAATTTGTCAATACAGTTTTTCTTTAAGCAAAACTTACACTCAAACTTTGTATATCCAAAATTTAAGTTTACATATCTTATATCTATCTATTATATGTTATCTGTTAAGTTACAAAAACACACAAGCATTTTAATAACCGATAAAAAATCCCGCGCTGTCAACAAAGCGGCCATCATTAGTGAGTGAGTGAGTGAATGGAAACACTCGATCATTCCATTCCTATTGGCATGGGCATCTGTTTTACGATACGATAATACCAATTAAAAACTATTAAATTATACCTTTCGGCTACCATTTGATGAGTTATAAAGAACTGGACTTTTTATTCGAATGTTTGTTTATTGTGATTAATTTTTATTGCCGCCATAAATGCGGTGTAACGTGTCAATAAATGAATAGAGCCAGGCCAGACCTACGAGATTAGTGTTGCGTAATAAACGGTTTGGTTTTTCGACGGCGGTGCCTTTGATGTTTCATTGCTAATTATATTATTAATAAAACCGGATCATACTTTGTCCACAAGTTAAATGTCGGTGTTTTGATTGAGTGATTTTAACTTAAACTGGATACTATAATTAACGGAACGTCGAATTCATTTACGCGTTGACACATCAGAATGTTATAATATATCACTTAGCTTAGGACTCAAGGTCCTAGACGAAAATGTATAACCTTTTTTTATATATTTTCTTCCTAGTCTCTTCTGAAACGTTGAGCGTGCCTGTCTATCTGACTTCTACAACCCCTTTCAATACATAACACAGAATCCTACAGTAAAAAAAGACTGATCAATACAAATAACAACCTACAAACTCCTCAAGAAATGTATCCATGTTTACATTCGAAGTTTGTTCTCCGTCTTAATATTCCCTTTTAGCCGAGCCGTTAAGCCCTTGTTTTATTATTTCTGTACAATAAAATGCAATAATCTTCTCGGAAACGCTAAAGGAAAGTCGTTTTGTGCGAACGTTCACGCGGTTCCCGCCAATTAACACGTTGCGAACAAACCAAGATGGCGGATTGGAGGGAAAGTCTTTGTGAAGACATTGTTAGGGCGGCTTTTATATTCTGTTTAATGATTTGAAGGATGGGCTTTGAGGAATTTTGAAGGAGCTCTCTATTTTGTTGTTAAAAGTGTTTAGTATTTGGTTTTCTAAGATTTTATTTCACTAGAAAAAAATCCTTAACATTTTTTTTTCGAGGTTATGAAATCACTAAGCCAAGTGGAATAGACCTATTTGTAGATAATTTAGTTACCTAATTCTTCATTTTGAACACTAAAATTTATATTTAAGAGATTAAAAATCGAACTGTCGTGACTTTTTAGTCGTTGATGATAGAAAGGGCAACAATTAACCAAAACTTAAAACTAATTGACGTTTTAAGCCTTCAGTACATTTCCATGTTTGAGTGACTCAATCAGAATTCCTTGAATATGTTTTTTTCTATATTAATCATTTTAGATGGCCACTAAAATGTTTATTACCACTCAGTTACACGAAAATGTGCAATTAATTAGCGGCACAGTGCGAAAATTTTACGCTCTCAATAGTTTTGCAAACTAGTATTGCCGAAATGATTTGCTTACGATTTAAACGATTTTTCAATTGGTTCATTCAATACGTCAACATCAATTTGTCGTTCAATTAGTTCATTCAGCGTTCAAAGTATTTTGATGTTGGACAAGGTCACAACATGACAGTCCGTAGAATAAATTTAATATATTTTCGATATCATGAAATATTTAACTTTGCATTTACTTTCATTCGAAGCTTATGATATTAATGGTCTTTTACAAGTATTGCAATTAATAAACACGTAATAAAATGAAATAACGCCACAGATTATAATATCATTCATTCATTCACTCACTCGTTCATTGCGACATACGTTTCAATCCATGTATTGCGATAATAGTCTTTTATTGTCTATTAGCACTCCGTATAACGTTGGGATACCGATTTCTTTTTTATTAGCGAGTGACGTCAATAGATATTAGATGCTTAATTTGCAAGTTTCTAAGCTTTAATGTGTTTTTAATTGATTCAAAGAGTAAGGTTGCCTTTTGTTTATTGATAAATTATGCGAGATGTGTCAATCGGCGTATTTTCCGTTAATGAGTAGATATACCGACAAAAAAAAAAGAAAAAAACTAACTATGTCAATGCGTTTTAGGTAGTTAAAGCACAGTTTGAACTGGCATTTAATTCAGTCGATTTGCGGACCGAAACCCAAAACATTTTTGTAATTTTTGTCATCATATTAAATTTTACTTCCTTTATCAACAGGTATGGTTCCAAAACCGTAGAATGAAGGACAAGAGACAGCGCATCGCCGTGGCCTGGCCATACGCGGCCGTCTACAGCGACCCGGCCTTCGCAGCGTCCATACTCCAAGCCGCAGCGTCATCCGTAGGCCTCCCCTACGGGTACCCGTCCCCCCGCGCTCATCCCCCCTTTCCACAACCCCCAGTTGCTCCCCGCCGGGTACCCCTACCCCTATCCGACGTACCCCCGCTACCCCTACATCCCCCCCACGCCGCCTTCCCCCGTAAATGCCGAAGCGACAACCCTTAGGCCTCCGTACTCAAATTTCAACTTAAATGTCGATAAATAAGTTTGTTTTTCGTACTTTGGGGTATTAAAGCGACCTAAATTGGGGTTTATTGGTACTTTTAGACTTGAAAATGACTAATTAGTACTTATTTTGGATGTATTGAGGTTTCTCGCTGGCTTGTATTAGAGTACGCGAGACTGGTGCTCTTGGTAATTATAACTTAAATAAAAAAATCTAAAATCAGTAGCAATAGTAAATGTCGGTCATTTTAATTTTATTACTGCATTGGGCACTCGCGATTATCAAATAAAATCACTTTAATCGTTATAAACATAGCAATCATTTTGTAACGAATAGCAATTTCAGTGTACTATAATACAAGCGACGGAGATTCATAGAGTAGACGAAAGTACCCAATACCCATTTTGGAGAATGTAAATATTTTTTTTAGTTAATTTATTTATGCTGGTCAACTGAATGAATGCAAATAAATGAGTGAATGACAATGAACGAATGGTTTTGTAATTTAATTTTTTAAAAGACATGTTGTAAAATAATTTATAAGTTTTGGTGATTATTCATTCCATGTTTAAATGCTTCAATTTAGTTTTTTAATCTGTGGTAGGAATTTAAAATTATAATTTAGGTTAGCTGTCAAAATTATTTGTTTTTCGCAATTTTACGAGTAAATTAGGTTTTCTTGAAATTCAAACGTTTCTTTTGTCAATAAAAAATGTATAAAGCCAAAGTATATAAAGATGTAGAGAGAAATTAGTGCAATACCGAAATATAATGTCATTTTGTATGAGTTTTATGTCTCAAAAGTTTGTGTACAGACTTGCGATTAATCGTAAACGCTTCTAAATTATGTGTGTCTGAGAATTTGACAATTGATGTGACATATTGAAAATAACCAGACATAGGTATATGACACAATAATAATTCTATCTGACATTTGTGTCATAATGTCAAACCAAGGTGGCTAGTAGAAAAATGTTTTTATAATATTAAGGAATTTTTTGACTCATGATTTTTATGTAAAAAATGGTAATTAATCAAATAAATTGAATTAAAAATGTTTAAATTATTTTAAAAATATAATTAATAATTATATCATAATGCTGTGTTAATTTTGCATGTTGGATTTTATTGTTCCGACGACGTATGTGAAACTATTTAATTTATAAATCATCTGTAATCTACCATACCTCAAGCAAATAAATATTTCATTTCATTTCATTTCATTTCCAACTTAATGATGTCAAACAAAGAAAAGCGATAAAAAATGGCAATTTCAAATTCCGTGCTATTTTTAGTCGCAAGTCTGTATTCAGCTTTATGTAAATGTTGTGTATAAATTAATGTTTAATTAAGTGTTAGTGTTCATAGTAATTAGATAATCGTTTAAATCATTTAATTAAATCTTAGTGTTAAGGAAACATTGTAAAAATTACATTTAAAAGAAAAGAATAAATAAGAAAGTTATATATACATTTATTTTTGTTGTTTTTCTTTTAATTCACGGGCTAACTTCAAGGGTAGAAACCCGGTCCTTTTAAAAGGCTTACACGGGGTCACAGGCCCAACACGCAGAGGCCTTGTTGAGAACTTTAATCTGAAATGTGATGGGGCACCTACCAAGGGCCATCCATCCCTGCTCCTTTTTTGTTGTTTTTTTGTTAACTTGCGATAAATCACCCACCGCAAACGAGTAAACGACTAACTATCGTCGATTTTCTCTCTCAAGAAACGAATAATAAATTGCATGTAAACAAAAGAGGTGCATAGGTATAGCAATAGTTGCTCGCTGACTGTTCACATTGCCAGCAACGACTCGCTACATTAGTTTTCAAGACAAGAGTGAGTTCGCTTTAGCTGAACGTGTATCGCATTCTCTTTCTTTGGGACTGAGCGATTTTACACACTTCCCTTCCACACTCGTTTATAACCCGGCGACATTACCTACCTACTATCGAAATTACGCACTCGCTTCTCGCTGATCGCCATATAGTTTGTATATCTAGTCGTTTCTGGTTGGACCACTGACTTAATCTAGATTCTTAAGTATCAGAATCTTTGAAGATATCATACTTAAGTAAGTATCCAAGTACTAATTGCTAACATAGGTTTGAGAAGTTCGAACCTGCAACGTGGTAAGTACATTTAAGTGCAAGAGCATCACGACAAAAAATAATAAGCCGACATAAAATGCTTGTGTAATTAATCATTGTTCAAGGAGTTGGTGTTCAGGTTTATAACACCTCTAAGTACTAACAATCAAACATTTCAAGAGCTGATTTGTAGGCCTACATAGCAGGCTACCTACTCAGATATAAATGTAACCAGTTTTCGTTTTAGACAGCCTTACTATAGTCCAACAAATCTAAGAAGTACCGTTTGACGTTTCATCATTTTCAAACCGAAACAACTTTGTTCATGCGTACAATACTCAGTTTCGACAACCTTTGTCATAAAACCATGAATTTAGAAAGATTTTATTATTGTATCTAAAAATTTACAATTTTTAATATCCTAATTTAATTGAAAACTTTCAAACAAAGCAAAATAACACATATTTACATAGTAAATAATTTCTAATAGTTCTATTTTTGACCTCATTGCAAAGTCACGTAGTTAGGTCACTGCTTGTAGTGTTGTGACTCTTCAGATACACTTGTATGCAAAAAAATCGATTACATATATGAAAAATCGAATGTATTACTTTCAAATTATCAATTGACGACACGTTACTACGCGACCGCATTATGCACTTAATACATAGGTACCCTAAAATAAATTACGACTTCGATAGAGACGTACACTTTGGTAATTTCATAGATAATCAACTAGTCATTAATTTAAATGACGATGACGATGACGATTATAGTACTAGTAGTGTATAAATAAAATATCCTAAACATAACTTTTATTTCATTATGACAATTGATCTTTCAAAATTTGGATATTATAGTAATCGATCTCATAAAAATCGGATATTATAGTAATCGATTTTTTTACTCCCAACCCTATTATCCTATTTGTCATAACTGTCAAACGGTACTTCTTAGATTTGTTGGACTATAAAAATATCTTAATCTAGTTATTCATCGTAACAGAATTACGGAGACAGCGTACTACACTGTACTTAATTATTGCTTTTTTACGAAATTTAGAGTAGAGTACCTACTTAGAGAGAGACAAGTAAAACAACAAGGCATAGTCGATTCTTAAACTTATTTGGGTATTTGACAAAAAAAAAAAACTAATTAGTCCGTCAGATTTACAAAAGACATCGGATACGTATTTTGTTCTTACGTATCAATTCTATAAAATATATGACCAATGCTCAAACCTTCCTTACATGGGAAGATGCCTATTTCCAGCAGTGGGATGTGTATAGGGTTTATTTATATTATTTAATTCAATAAAAAATGCAATATTATAACGAAAGAAAGATGGTGAATTGTATGGAAGTAACGTCACTTGATCACAATCTATCTGACGGACTAGTTCGGTTTTTAATCACAGCGAACCAATCCAATACCCAATAGGCAAGATTAAAAAAAAACGATTAACTACTCATCATTCCCCTGCCCTTATCCCAATTTTTACTTGGGGTCGGCGCAACACGTCTTTTAGACATGTTGCTTAAAGTCGGCCGCCTGCCTGACACTAACCCTCTTTGGGAATGCGATTGTTGGTTGTTTACCCGCCACCATTCGGGTGACCCAAGGTGCTTGGTACAGTGCACTGGGTCTTAAGGTCCATTAGTCGTCTTTTACGACACCCAGTGGAGGATATGGGATGGTGCTATTCTTTATATCCGGACACCACACGGACACCAAACGATTAACTACTATGCACAAAAAATATTACCGAGATATCCGAAACACTTTGTTAATTAGTTGTATAATCAACTTAGCTTCACCAAACCAGGGCCACTACCTCCCTAGCTCTACCTATATAACATCGATATAAGCTCTACATAATCCAGGTAGAGCTAACCTTTATATACCGTTCAATAACGATGCGGCCATCAATTGTATCGCCGCAGTAAATTACTTAATAAGACCTCGGTTACTGCCCAACAGATACACACGACACCGGAATGCAGGGATGGACTTTACTGAGCTACTAGGGTAATATAACATCAATGGTATTCAGTTTCCCTGGAAATTGGGCCGGCCTTTTGGTGTGGGACGCAACGTGCGTCGACACCCTTGCGCCGTCCCATGTTCTAAGTTCGGCGGTCGCGCCCGGCGCTGCTGCTGGAGCTGCGGAAACCCTAAAGCGACGAAAATATAATAACCTTACGGGCAATTATATTTTTGAGCCCTTTGGGGTTGAAACGCTTGGGCCATGGGGACCGGGTGCACGAGCTCTGTATAAGGAACTCGCTAAGCGCTTGGTCGACTCCACCCGTGATCAGAGGGCTGGACTGTATTTCGCGCAAAGAATTGGTATTGCCATTCAGCGTGGTAATGCGGCCAGCCTCCTGGGCACGTTTCCCGCCATTGACGGAGATGAGGATATTTTTTTCGACGCTTTGTAAATATGTAATTTTTTTAGTTACATAAGTTTAGTCATAAATGTAGATATTTCTTGTTTTAGTATTGTTTCTGGTAAAAGTCGCCTTTAGCGCCATGTGTAGATTGGTGGTATGGGTCACAACCCGTGCGACGTGTTTCAGTTACAAGAAGAATTTGTGCGTTCCACAGATGCTTGTTCTGAGTCTGGGTGTCTTTGTTCTTGTGAATTATACGTCTGAAAACCGGTACAACTGTATTTTGAGTAGGCCTTTTCAGGCACTTTCGAAACGTTATTGACTCTAGTTGCGCGATTGTAAAATGTCATTCATATAGAAAACCGGCAAGAAACTTTATAAGTTACTCTTTTAAAAACAAAATACAATTTATGCATTACAATAAGTATAGTGGGTGAAAGAAAACGCATGGCGCATTTTGATTTTGAATGACTACATACACCACCATACAAAAATCTACTCTATAACCATACACACTCCCTAAATCCCTCTCTGTATTCAACACGACAGCGCTCGGACATGCGGGTAGCGTTAATTAAACGGCCTCTGCCGTGTAATACCTGTGATGTATGCCTACCGCTGCCGTACAGTCCACCCTGCTGTGTTGTGACTTCGTTCTCGTATCTAGGAGCAAGAATTTAGTATACGAACAAAGAGAGTAAGTGCTAAGGAAGAAGGAGTGTGAAAGAAATTAATGTTTTAAAACTTTCGCGACACACGCGAGTACACTGTATATACCTACCTACAATTTAGATGACAAACGGGAATTAAATCGCGAATGAGTCCCGTCTGTCGTCTAAAAAAATACGAAAGAAATGGTGTTGATTCGATACAAAAGCGTACATAATATATTTTCACACAACGCTCTGGTCTCTCCGCGCTCTGGGCGCTCTTCAATCTGGTCTCAAACTAAGCCGAGTATTATGAGTACTAGACAACTCATAAACGTATTTATAAATTAGCAGTCCTTAGTCTGAGGTTTTTGTCAGTACAAGTCTGACACTCTCCGCTGCACCCACAGCGGGCAGGGTCATTTGACGATTTCGACTGCACGAATAGCCGAGTGGTATAGGTCACCACGCCAATTACCACTGTGCGCGCAGGTTCGATCCCCGAGTAGGACAAGAATTTGTGCGTCCCAAAAATGCTTGTTATGAGTCTGGGTGTATTTGTGCATGTGAAATGAATATCAGTGAAACCCCCCGCGATACAAGGATTAAATTCCTTAGTACGAGACCCGGAAAAAAAAATGCGGTTATTTACTAATAATACATTACTTATATTAACAAAGCAAATTCATTATGTAACTATACTTACGATGAACAACAAAATACGTCTAACATGATCAGCCTCCATAGAGCAGCGAGTAGTAAAAACAACATAATTGTGAGAAGCTTGTCTATGGGAACGATATGTCCGACATACATCCACATGCAGATAACTGTGTAATAAATGATATACGTATTACTTGGATGTAAGACTGCGAGAGGTACGGTCGCCATGACTCAGTGGGAGATGGGATTTCCCGAAAATGTGACGCATTCCTAGTAATCATCACCATAAGTCAATCGTAAGATGGAGACTCGTGACTCAATTTAATTTGTCAAATTATTTATGCATAAAAGAGTACAATGTGTAACAGAAACTATACTAAACCAAAATGATCTACAATAAAAATTAAACTTATGTAACTATAAAACAACATAATAGTTTGTCAAATATTATTGCTACATTTAACACGAATCGATAATCATTCTTTACATTTTGGTTTCGCTGTGCTTTTAGCGAATACGTATATCACGGCGGATTCGTTTGTACATGTAGTGTGATAATTTGATAAAATAATTATAATCCGAAATACATTATTTGTGAAGATTTCAGCTTTCTAGCTATCACATTTATGAGATACAGCCTGAAGACAGACAGACTGTTGCGATACTGAGTCCTAGTACTGAGTCCAGTTTTACCCTTGTGGTACGGAACCTTTAAAAATAAGAAACTTTTTTCTGCAGTCTTACAATCCTAATATCAATTATAATCCTAAACTCACTTATTCCTTTCTCAAAACATTCATTATTTCACCTTCAAACACACATATCCCGTTTTGCTCAAACGCCACGGCCACCCCACTCCCCGACCCGCCTACCCCGCCTTATCAGACCATCTCCTATATTACTGATTTCTATCATCCTGTATTATTACGCCGACATGCTCACTATTCATAGCTATTTGCTCATCTCACAGATAATTTTTATTCTTCTCTCTTTTATTTATGGTACTTGGTATTAGTTTTTATTGCGTACAGTCGAAACTCTTTGGTAAAACATGTTTGAGTATTTTTGCGGAGTGGACGAATGGTCGCGGTCTTTGCCCTGTAGGACTATACATGCGTACACAAAAAATAGATTAGTATTTCTGTTTTATACCTTAGTTGCAAGCGGTATTACGTAAGTATTATTAAGTCACAAATCCAACTGCTGGGCAAAGGTGCCCCTATTTTCTTCCGAGCCTTTCTATCTTATGTTATTTCTGGCCACGAGCCTCGCATATCTGACTAGATCGTCGCACCACCTTCCGACCTCGACGACGTAGTCTTCCTCTATGATTTTGTATGTCTCTTTTAAGAAATCAATAAAAAAATACGAAGATATAACGAATCAAAGATGGTGAATCGTATGGAAGTGGAAGGGGTTAGTAACTGGGATATCCCATCGAACAGTTACCTAATGTTGTGCAGGTCAGAGTTGCTGCTCTGTAGAACACAGTATTCCTCCTGAGTTTGTTTCGACGTTTTTTTCTCAGGATAGCCAGTTAGGAAACGTCAAATGCAGCGAGCTTATATAAAAAAAAAACAAGTAAAAGAGATAACATTTGTTTTATTTGCAGAATAAACAATTTCATTTCTAATACCTAAGACTTAAAGCCAGTAAAAAACGACACTGGAGAAAAATGGCTACGGAGAGAAAAGAATGCGTTTGACATTACATTTTTTGTTTGTTTTTGTCATAGTTACAATTACTTTTAGATAACATTTTATACGTTTTTAATAGGTAATTGAGTAATGTTATGGGCTATAAAGCTAATGAAATGAGGCCACAGTCTGACACGCACTCAATCTTATCACAATCCTCTTTTTTCGTCGGTGGTAAAAGTAAGAACTGATGTGTAAACCTAAAAAAACTAAATTTTACCGATATGAATATTCTACTAAAGTAAATCATAGACTACAATATAATATAGTTTTAATGACCTCAAGATCGATAATATCATTCATTCAAACCTCAAAACTTCACTCACTCATTCAATCAATCAAAACCATTCATTCATTCCATTCAAATCATTCACCATCTTCACACACTACCCAGTATAAACTACGTTCACCCAATAATGGTGTTTCAGCGCAACTAATGAAATATAAAGGTGATGAAGCCGATGAAGCCAAGTCTATTATTTACTGCCTGATGGAAATACGACGTGAAAAATTGCCTCCAACCGACGTGCTCCATTATGTTGGGGTGTAGAGTTAGGAAGGTTAGACGTGGCAAAAATAAATAAAATAAAATACTAGAGAATTATAGTGTTACATAGTACAAAAATATACGAGAATTACTTGTGTAGATATTTATGATTATTGGTGGATAATTTTAAAACTATATTGATATTTGATAACGCTTCATTACTTATAGTAAGGGAAAGTCGGGTAGCCCCGGACGGCGGGTAGCCCCGGACATTTTAATATCTAAGAAACTAAACGCATTCCATAGATATATTATTATCGTTAATTCGTGTAATTAAGAACAAAAACAAATGCCGTTCAGTTGCGGCGTGAGTGAGGAGTAAGTTAGCCGTGAGCGAATGTTTTGTTCCGGCCATAAAATTTTCGCCGCTCCTGTCAAACTTCGACGCAAGTTATCACATACATTTTTAAAGTTAAATAAGTGTTTGCATTCAATGCCAGGAATGCAAAGACTGGGCCCATAAAGATTGCGTTTATATTGATGCATCGAATTCTTGTTATAGTTGTGACGTTTGTAAGGCTAAAAAAACGATTGGGCCACCATTAAGTATGATGTCCGGGGCTACCCGCCACTTCTTGCGATGCCGAAAAAATAACACCTGATAATTCTTACTCTATTTCGTTATAAAATGTAATTTAATTACTAATGTTTTATTAATATGATTAAAGAAGTTCCTAATTTTATTTTAAGTACAAATTAAAGTCAATAATTTCGTTAATTTATTTCTTATTTGCAATTCATTTATGTGTCCGGGGCTACCCGATCTTCCCCTACCTATATTTAATATCTGAAATCGCTTGACCGATTTTAAAGGGAATTAATTGGCAGATAGCTGATTTAACAATAAAACAACTTAGGCCATTTTTATTTTAGAAGAAACCTAGGTAGTTAACTTATTTTTACACGCAGACGATGTCGCGGGAACAGCAAGTATAGATGAACTAAAATCATTAGGTATACTTTCAAGATTCTAAAATTACCTTTTTTATTTATTACTTGTCTATTTTCCTAGTCCATCCATAGATTAAACAATGTTACAAAAATAGTCATCCCAATATTTTTTGTAACATCGCGGGGGTCCTTACTGTTTTGTAAACAGAAAGTCTTTTGTATCGATTTGTCTATTATTAATGTACTATTGAAACATCGACCGCTTAATGGCAATCAGATTGGTTAAGTTTTATATAGTTTTAACTGTTAATTAATTCTTCTTTTTGTACGTTATTATTCGCGTCAAGTTAGACTATTTCTTGCAAATGTTCAAATTTTCGGCAGTTAAGATCGAAATGTTCGAATCTAAATTTAAATGTTATAATAGTTATTGATTGAGTATTTATATCAATTCATTTTCCTTTGTCTTTCCTACCCTATTGTATCTTCCGCCACCTCGAACCATGTGTGTTAATGTAGAGTGCCTGTAAGTTTAAAAAAAAACAGTAAATGACATATTAAATTGTGACACACCCGAAAAAAGCTTTAAAATTTCCAAGTAACAAATATCTCAGAACTCAAACACATTCAATACGTCATAACTATTACTACTTTAAATAGAGGTAGCGAGTTATTAAAAGGCCGACCAAAAACTTATCGAGCCATTGTCTATACCCCCCGTTGTTTTCAACCAGTATAGTGCGTTTCACGAAAGAGTTCCCTTCGCCGTTTTGTTGGTACTACCGGCTGTCAACTACTGTCAAGTACGTCAAACGCTTTAACGCATCAGTGTTTTTTAATTGTTTTACGGTGTTAATCATGCCGAAGACCCTTAAAAGTGGTGAAAGATAGTTGGTGTTGAAAGCAAAATCATTTTGTGGAAGAGAAAAACGTAACAAGGAACCAATAATTCCATTAGAACGTGTGAGACTCCTCGTCGCTACCATGACAGGTTTGTAATATAGGGTTACCAGAACTTTATGCTATTCCCCATTGCTACCCCGTTGGTATGTCGTGATATTGTATGTGCACATTTTTATATTATGAAGTATACGTTCTTGAAATTGTTGCATACAACCAGAAACGACACTTTTATGAAATAAATACTATGTTGACTGTATCTGTAGTAAAAGTAAATTAAATTTTAAAAGAGTTATACATATCACAAAAAAAGTTGTCGAAATGTTTAATATACCAGGTATCTAACAGCTATGTTCTATGAACTTCCTTTAATAATTCTAATTTCGTTAAAAAGACTTTTAACTCACTAATATGTAATAATTTTGTTTGTTTTAGATATATCTGAAAAAACTGTTTCAAAAATTAACAAAGAAGATGAGGTTGCTGCCAGTACAGCAACCGTAATTTTTAACTCCAGGAAAGCATTGTCCTAGAGAAAAAGGGTTAAGCTGGACGATTTTGAGCTTTGTGCATTACGTCATAAAATTCATGAATTTTATGTTGTAAAGAAAGAGCTACCAACTCTTACTAAACTGTTTCATGAAATGAAAAATGAAATCGATACAAAAATGACACTTCTGACTATAGTGATACTGGAGATAGTGATAGCAGTATTATATCCGGTGTTGGGCATTTACACGAGCATAGTTATTCGAAAAAGTAATATTGTTGTTGCAAATAAACAATTATTACAGTTAAATAACATGAGTTTTATTTGTATAAATATGTTATACACCCCATTTATAATGTTAGGTAATCATTGTAAATATAAAAAAGATATATATAAATATAAAATCTATTACATAACTACATTAAAATATTAGGTCGGGGAAAAAGCTTTTTCGCATTATAGTATGTATGAACTTGTAATAAAATCTCTTTGGCTATAGTATTTGTATCTAGCTAGTTGGTATAATTTAAAGTTATATATAAAAAATATTATAAAGAACACAATTCCAAATTCTAATTGTATTAGAGAGAGAAAGATTTTATTGCAAGTTCATACATACTGTAATGCGAAAAGACTTTTCCCGACCTATTGTAATTCCCCGATTATTGGGTAATACAATCATCATTACCTGGCCACACTCAATTATGCGCTACCAACATAACGGCGAAGGGAACTCTTTAGTGAAACGCACTATAGCTGATGATTCGTTTCGCTGTCTATTGTCAAAATATAAACAAAAGGTGACAGATATGGTGACAGCTTTATTTCTTTTTAAATGTGACGTCACGGGTTAATAAAGGAAAATTGGCGTAAAAGTAAAACATAACCCGTCTTTTAAGCTTGTGGGGTAGAATGTTTAGGTTTTGTTTTTGGAATATTGTAGTTAAGTAGGTACCAAGTACCTACATTGACATTTCGGATCTTTTCATATTTTTGCATTGGATGGCTGATGTTTGGGTAATTGAAATAAAAAGTAGCTGTTGGCTAATTAAAATAAAAATAGCTGAGGCTTGAAGTTTATTCCGCGTTTCTTTATCCTTAGAAAATCATCATCATCATGCCCTTATCCCAATCATTATTTGGGGTCGGCGCAGCATGTTTCCTTCTTCCACACGTTCCTATCCTTAAAAAATATAATTTTGTTAAATGCACATCTTACAACAAAGTATTTTCAGATAAAAAAACTATAATTATGTAGATGGTAGCTACGTGTCCGTTATATTTTATCTAAAACGATTACTTAATTTTCCTAATTATTCAGAACAAATAGACGAACGGAAGATCAGACACTAAAAGAGTTTCAGAAATGAATTTGTATACGATTTTTATTCAACAATTTCGTAGGTATTACAATTAGACTCCTGATTTGATTAATTAAAGCAATATTAGCAAGTAAATTGCCCCTGTGTACTTACACGTGTTAATTGAAAGGCTTTTTTCGAATCTTTAACGCAAAGACATTAACTAGCATTAAAAAAGTCCATCAATTGTTATAACGCTCAATTACAATTAAATAAAAAGCATTCCTCAATGTACTAGCAAAATCAATTAAACGAAAAAAATGTCGATGCCCCCTCTAAATTCTCATCACTCTACGCATAAAAGAAAAACTCGTATAATTGTTCTAATATTGCAATTTCATTCCGTTTCACAAACCTACGCGTATAAACCGACTAACATTCAAACTAAAATAGCCTAAACGCCGTCAAAGAGAACGCACTTTACTCCCATTCTCTCTTAAACAAAAATGGCGGATACGCCATTTCGCGTAACGTCGTAATAAAGAACGCGCCGCTAGCAATTTGTTTTGGCCAATCACAGGCTGCGTAGTTTTTTTGAAACAGCCAATGGCGGGCCGTAGATAAAGGCCCGTTTCGTTCTCGTGAAAAGTCCCTCAGCATTTCCGCGTAAAGTTCCAACGGAAAACTGTTCAGGGGATTCTGAACCTTATTGCATTGTATAATCAGCCATCATGGAAGCCAGAGCGATTCATGAACGTATTTTGTAGTTGGAAAGGCTTAGCTCGCTTGCTTTTCCACTGTGAGTGGGAAAGAGTGGAAGATAGAGTTTTCTTTGTGTGAAAAAGAGAGGGAACGAGTTGGCGCTTACGCTGTTTCATGTACGGGTATTGGTGAAGTAATTTTCCCGCTTTTATTCGACGTGCAGCGGCGGTAGTCGCGATACTACGTAACTGGTTTGCGTTTACGTTTTGTTTTATGAAAATAATTTTAGTAAAATTCTTTTATAGCCCAGTCAAATTAGGTAAAATAAGGGGTCAACCTCGGAATGAAAGATAATAAGCTGAAAATTGGTGAGAACCTTAGTTTGGTCGCCCTAAATATTGTCTCAAAAGTCACAAGTTCTATCGTGTCCGCGTCTTAAGATATTCAAGGTCAAAGGTCACGAAAAACAATTTTTCGCAAATATCTCGGTTCCTATTGCTTAAATGATATTTTCACCAATATCAAAGTTGTAGAGTGTAAAATTCTCTACAACTTTTGTCTAAACTTTTTTTTTATACGATCAACCGTTTTTGAGGTAGAGCGCAACGAGTGCGCAGCGTACAGTCATATAATATATGAGGTAATGCAGGGTCAAGCGTGAGTTTCGGTATTCAGTACGTAGTATAAAGTCAATTATTGTCAAAAAAATATAATTATTAAGCAATGCCCATTATTTCTGTACTTAATAGGTCGGGAAAAAAGTCTTTTCGCATTATAGTATGTATGAACTTGGATTAGTTTTTTTTTTGGCTATAGTATTTGTATCTAGCTGGTTTTGGTACAATTAAAAGTTAATATTCTAAAGAACATAATTCCAAATTCTAATTTTATTAGAGAGAGAAAGATTTTATTACAAGTTCATACATACTATAATACGAAAAGACTTTTTTCCCGACCTGTTAAGTACAGAAATAATGGGCATTGCTTAATAATTATATTTTTTTGTCAATAATTGACTTTATACAACGTACTGAATACCGAAACTCACGCTTGACCCTACATTACCTCATATATTATATGACTGTACGCTGCGCACTCGTCGCACTCTACCTCAAAAACGGTCGATCGTATAAAAAAAAAGTTTAGACAAAAGTTGTAGAGAATTTTACACTCTACAACTTTGATATTGGTGAAAATAGCATTTAAGCAATAGGAACCGAGATATTCGCGAAAAATTGTTTTTCGTGACCTTTGACCTTGAATATCTTAAGACGCGGACACGATAGAAATTGTGACTTTTGAGACAATATTTAGGGCGACCAAACTAAGGTTCTCACCAATTTTCAGCTTATTATCTTTCATTCCGAGGTGAAACCCCTAATTTGACTGGGCTATTAACAATGAATACTATTGTTAAAAGAGATAGAGATATATTTTTTAACGTGGTTCACAAAGGAAACAGAAATGTTGTTTTACTTACTACACTTCTTGAAGAATATTGTCAAATTCGATTGTGTTGTTAGGCTGCAAAAGTGTAATAGACATATCAGTACAGTCATTGCAAAAGAAATTAATTACCTATTTAAATTATTATTTAACATTCTAAACCTTCAATTAATAAAAATACGCTTATCAATTTAATCTATCCTCAAATCTACAGATCATGACTGTCATTGGTTGATCTCAAGACTTGATGTTTGAAAGCTGTTTTTTTTATATTGTATCGCCTTTTAAAAACCTAAAACCAGAATGTATCCTAGTATAAAACTAAAACTGTTTATAACCAAGAGAAAACCCGTCATGGCGGGTTTTAAAATTTACCCAGGTCCTGTACTTTGGTTAGTCGCCTTGACTGCTATTCCGGAGGTCGTGGATTCGATTCCTAATTTACTACTTAGGACAAATGTTTGTGAGATAAGCACGATCATTTGTTCTGTGTGTGGTTGTCTTGTCCCTACACGTCTCTCTACATGTATTTAGAAATATAATAACATAAACATTTTTTTTAGTTTCACTTAACGCCATAGTTGTCTACGATAGCGTTATGTGAAAGTCATGGAATATCATTATTTCCTTTAAAGAAAATCCCAACGTAACCAAGTTACGTCCTACATCTGTTTAGAGTTTAACCATCGTATAATAAAATAGCTCGGCTACCACGGCCAATGATAACAGTTTATCCGTAGCGGCTGTATCAAAACGTACCGTGACGTAAGTGACGTTCATTTTGGCGCGGAATCGAGCAAAATGGCGGACGATTTGTCTGTCAAATTACGTGTTTAAAGAGTAAGATTTGAATTTTCGACACTGAAATGTAAACTGTAGTTAGCTGGGGTCGAAATGCTTGGGATTTATTTGGTTTAGATTTAACTGCGTACGATATTTACTTTCTACTAGTATTATAAACGCGCAAGTTTGTAAGCTTGGATGGATGGATGGACTTTTGTTATTCTTTCACGCTTAAACGGCTCGATCAATCTTGATGAAATTTGGTATGGAGTACTATGGAGTTAGTTGCAACCCGACGCAGTTAGTTAAAATTAGCCTGTGTTACATAGGATACTTCTAACCGACTTCGTCAAAGGGGGTAATGTCTTTACAGCTATAAACTATATTCACGCGGATGAAGTTGCGGGCAACAAATTGTATTTAAAAAGGACCAAGGGAGTTTTTATTAAAACTTTACTTATTGTAAAATTGGCATACGTTTACAAAGATATACCACCCTCGGTTTCACGAGAACATAATTATCATGATCAACGCAAAAATTAACGAGTCCCGAACTACCTCAATTAGCACGTTAAGAACTATTATTTTTGTCAATCTTAGGTATGCTAATCATAATTGTGATCGACAAGTTGACAACATATTTAGTGATTCACCTTTCCAGAAAATGGATGTTAGTCATCTAAATAAAACTATCTTAGACGTCGTTACATATTTTTTTGTTGTTATTTAATAATTTAAGGAGATAAAACCAGAATGATATGATTTTATGTTAAGTAAAATTTCTGTATGTGACAGTAGACTAAGAGGTTTGATTAACAAACTAATTAATGTTCCTAAACTTTCGCGACTTGTACACATATTTTAGGCAACAAACGGGTCTTATTCGCGATGTCATCATTCCACACGTCATCGTGTCACCACGGTCGGTGCAATTCGGCCAAAACGTCGGAAGAAAAGATGTATCAAATTACATCGCGAGTAAGACCCGTTAGCTGTCTAAACTAATCAATATCTTAAAATGTATTTCTTAATTACTATTACTATCGAAATATTGTTTCATTTTAATGTTTTTTTAGCAAGCCTAGTAAAGAAATACCCCAACGTAAAACCTACCTACCCAATCACGAACAAAGTTGTCACACTAAACGCTTAATTACGAGTTCATAGAACCGACAACATTTACAACGGATCGGAAAGAAATTGTAACAATTTCACCCAAAGACAATATTTCTTTCAACACTTTTACAACCTTCGGCATAATGGCCAGTCAACAATGCGGCCACCGAAAAAAAAAACAAATAACGCGGGAAACATTTTGACATTTCGTGAAGCATAGTTTATGGTTGCGTTCACAATTATGGTTTATAATTCTTGAAAAAAGGTCGGTGCACAATAATGGGCTGTCCCGCTGCGCTAATGCCTGTTTATTTTGCTACCGGTAGCAAATGATTAGTTTCGGTCGCCATTTTAATGTGTAAATAATCTTGTCCGTTTTCTATAGAGATGTTTATTGCGCTCAGCGGTGACGAATCACATTAGCTACGCACGGAGAAATGTAAAATGGTAAAGTTTTACACAAAATAAGGGTTGTTTTAAGGAAGTTTACACAGAAGGTGCAATGATGTAACATATTTTTTATTTTGACGGGTTTTTGCCAGTTGCTTTACAATACTTTTGTTTTGGTTCCTATACCTAACTACCTGCTGAAACCACACAAGCCGTAATGATATTCAAACTTTTTTATCTATCTGAACTTAAGTTTTACCAGCTAGTATGGAACGCACAGTTTTAGTTTCTAAGATAATGTTTGGTCTACTGGAGTAAGTGCGATAATAAAATAGTAAACGGTGAAGCAAAAAAGATTTTAGGAGCAAAATGACACCTGAAATTGCCTAGCAGTAGATACCTTCAGATAATAATATTGTAAAACTTGTAATTTACACTGCCTGGAAACATTCAATGATTTTTATTTAGTGTCGAAGAGAACTGTGTCTGATATGGCAGATCTAGTGTACCTACTTATGATAAACTAAGAAGTTTTAGGTTTCTTTTCCAGTTAGAAAGCAGCGAAGCGATTTTTTGACGTCCAAAAACTACTTATAACTCTACTTAGTATTAGTAGCCTACCTTGAATTTATTAGTGGTTTTTATATTATTTTTTACAATCTCCAAACAAATTTTAAATCCGTCTCTAAAAGAGACCAGCCCCTCAATCTTGTCTCTCACATATAAAAAACAGCGCAGCAATAGTTTCCAAATAAAACATATATTAAGGGGCATCCCAGGGGAACGATCCAACATTTTCCCGGGAAAAAATAGTGTAGATAGTCGGATGATTGGCCCGGTATATCCGTGATACCCGGGCGAAGGCTGTTTACGACCGGGCCGGATTAAAAAGTAAACGGGTAAAGGTGTTATTGCCCTACCCGTGTATTATTGCACGTAAGGGGCGCGTGCGGGTTATTTCCCGCCTTTTTTTTAATTCTACGTGATAGGTACCTACGTCTACGTTTACGTTACGTTGTTTGATGTCGATGAGAGTTTTTACGGTGTCATTAACGTGAGTTACGTTGTGCTGTCTGAGTGGAAATTGGGTTGGACAATAATGGTTCGGAGGTTGGCCTTAAGTGGAATAAGTGTGAATTATTAATGAGTATTCATGTGTCTTGCGGCATTTATGTCTCAAAATCAACAATGTTACTTTTTTGTATATAAATCAAGTTATTTACTTCTTCAGATAAAGCTATTTAAGCTAAAGGAAGTTTAAAATGGCGATGGTGAACATCTAAGAACTTGTCTTTTACTTAAAACTCATGAAAATAGCTTTCGCTTGAAGCTGGTCCTTAAAAATGTCAGCTATCACGTTAAAATTTAGCCGATGCAAATCATTGGAGTTAACGAACAGTTCTTTTTTCACTTTTACGACATTTTTTTATAATGAATCAATGAGACACAAGAACAACATGTATTATAATCATTTGGATGGTACTCATCTGTCAAAGACCAGTATGTAAGAAGAAAAAAACAATGCCCTCACTCATAAATTAATCAATCAAACTCAGACAAATCACATCAAAATATTGATCACTCTTAATCCGTAGCAGACGCGGCCCATCATAAATAAAAAACAATAATCCCTCGCTGATATCAACTAATATAATAACAAGATTTAATTCATTTATTATTAAAATTTTCGTTACCCTACCGAACGAAGCACCGTCCGGTCCCGCGACGCTCATGAAAATAAAATCATGGAAGCCAGCCCGCGCGAATTGAATTCAAAATTGGAATCAAAAGACAATCCTTTTTTTTCTCTTGTTTTTTATTGCTACGAATGGCTATCGCGGAGGGTCGCCAGTGTTAAATTTTATATAGCTAGTGAGGAGTTTTGGAGATTGGTAGCAATGAGGTCGGTGAGATGTTTTTTCTTTTCTTTTTCTTTTAATGGCTGGTGAAGGTTTTTTTTTGGTTGAACGTCGCAATGATTTTACATTATATCAAGCATTTAGAATAATTATAGAATAGAATACTTTGTATTCACCACTTTGGTTACAGCTGTGAAAAAGTAAATTATATACAGTAAGTATACAATGGCGTTCTCTGGTCGGTGTTTTATGAAAGCTAAGATACCTAATAATTGGATGTCAGGTTGAGTTAACTCGCCATATTCTCTGACCATTGAAAGTGTAAAATACTACAGACTAGATAACAGAAATTCATATTCTCAATTTCAAAATGGTGATGAATTTAGAACAAAAGACTCAAGGTTAAGACAGGTGTAAAATACAACCTTTTTTTAAAAAATAACGATATTTTTTCTAGAAAAATCTCTCATTATAACTTCAAAGACAACTCAACAAGATTTTACATGTAAATTAAGCATAAAATTTAAGCTCGTTGACAAGATAGCAGTTCTCTTGATAGGCCACCAACATGTCACTTTGCGCCCCTCTTGTATAAACCTGACATTTTACAGAGGGGAGTATCCGTGACGGTATATTGTAATTGTAGGTACGTAATTGTGTATTAACAGTTTAAATTGGGTGTTGTTTATATTATTTGCAGGTTATGAAGTTGTGATTGAAGAAAATAATGTTTATTTAGAGGTTTTTATGCAGTTTGCAGCTACGCACGGGAGAAATACTGATGTATTATACATATAAAACTTCCTCTTGAATCACTGTATCTATTAAAAAGAAAACGCTTCAAAATCCAAATAGTATTAAAGACTTAAGCGAACAAACAGACAGGCAAACAGCGATTTTGTTTTATACTATGTAGTGATTACATTTTTTTGTCAATTACCCAATTTAAATTAAATTTTACCTATACTTAACTTACAAGCATTTGAGAGTCGGATGATTGTAATATGTTATGGTATAAAAATTTCTATCACTGTAACACTTCCAAAGAGAGTTGAATCTTAATTATTAAAAAATAATTAAGATTTTGATTGCCTGTATAAGCACGTACAAAATAATATAAGTTGAGCTTAAATTACTAATTCTTGACAAATTTCTAAATAATCAAGTAATTTAAGACTCTATAATATTTATGACGTCAAATAATCTATCCTAATAAACATGACTTACAAACTAAACTATTTTATAATACCTCCTTACCATAAAATAAAAATAAAAGAAAACATCATATTTCTATTCGTTGTGGCAAAAGAAATCCCAGAAAATAATCACTTCTAGGTTTACCAACCAATAATTTACTTACATATTTTTACGATAACTAATAAAACAACTAAAATAAATTATGGCCGGGAGTGCCGGGATCCATCAAAGTTGCCGCCATTTCGTATTGTCAAAAAGAAAGATGTCTGCCGTCAAATATTGCGGTAGTGTACAAATTACTCACGGTCGCACTATAACAATTAAAAACTACCGTAGAGTGGCCGGGATACAGTAATAAAACTATTCTTTTTACTTTATGGCGGCAACTTTGTGAAAACAAAACGTTTTTGCGTCTATTATAAGTCTGTCCTTGAAAAGGCGGGAATTACTTTTGACATTTCTATGTATAGAGGTTGGGACTGTCAAAGAAAGTTGTAATATTTTTTTTTAATTTGTGGTCAGGTATTTGGGAATACGCAATATAAGTTCTTATTTGGGTAATATATTCACGAGAATTGTTGGTTTATTTTTTTGTTTTTAGTTGTAAAATATAAATGCTTTGCGGCTTTAACACAAAGTTTTTTATTGCAGATGATTTTGTCGCGTTAAATCATTAAGGTAGTTAGGTTCCTGCCATTTTTTTTACCTTCACTGTCTATCTATCATACGAAAGTTCTAGATTATTCTGTTCTTATTTTCTTTGCTTTGCTTTCAACACAGGAATGACTAGCCTAACGTTCTGGTTTCACACGTTCTTTACCCACTCTTAGCGTAGCATAATACCTATTATTCTTTCGATTTATGGACTATCCATTTTTTTGTTAATTTAATGTGTAGTCCGTAGAACAAGCATAATCTAAGAAACACACAAACATTAAAACGCAATATAACTCAACTATCATTCGCCACAAATCAATCTAGCCGACAAAAACACAATTAAACCACTTTGCGCGAGATAAACCCGCCCTAATCCGGTTAGAGCCGGCTAAATCCGGATTAATAGTCTGTCAAATTGCCGGTAGGGGCGCTAAATGCCACCTGATGCCTTGAACGATGGCGCGTTTTTTGTTGAAGCTCCCGAAAGCTGTTATAAATGGCTGTTAGTTTATTATTTTGATTCGCGAATAATTCGAGGGTGGATTCTAAAAGGGTGTTCATTTGTTTATTTCGTATCTCGCATGTGGGTACAACGTTTATTGAGATCCAAGTGGGTGTAATTTAGGGATAGGTAGGTATTATTGTAATTTTGTTTTTTTTTTTTAATTGAATGTTTATGGTTGTGATTGGACTGCCTTAATCGATGTAGATATTACCTGCGGGTACCAGGTATGGAAGCTAGATAATTGCTTTTTTTCTTACACTTAAAATAAAGTCTGTTTTTTGATATCTATGATAACAATTAACAGATCGGTCTGGTCATCCGATCTCTTTGATATGGTCATAGAACTGATTAGAGGCTTAAAACAAATGACATCTAAATCACTCCCTAAATATTGATAAGAATGCTAAGGAAAGTATCAAAAACGTACGCAATGGAAATGCGATGAAGGGATTTAAAAATTAATTGCGGTCTTTTTTAACGGTTTAACTGTATTAAAATAGTTTTACCCCGGTTTCTGGAAGGCTGATCAATTTAATCCGCCGACAAATCAACTGATCACGACTGTGTTGGTTGACCATTAAACTTACAACCAATCACTTATGAGATTTGACTGACGATTACCAAATATTACGAGTAAAACCACTCAATTTGTCAAAGACATAATTAAATAAATCAAAACTAAAACACATTCAAATATAAATATTTAAACATAATAACATCGTGATAAAAAATAAACCATTTTAAATTGAACGCATCGGAAAGGGGATCTATTTCTGTTTAAAAAACTTGGTCTAATTGCTTCTTTATTGGCCGCCACAGTTATTTGTGACATATTAGGGCGCTTTTACAAGCTGTTTTTAAGTGGATTTGAATAGTGATGTGGCTTTTATGTTTTCGGTTTTTTTTTATCCGCAGATCCGATTTTTTTGGTGCGAGTGAATCAATCATTTAATAATATGAACTGGAAAACGTTATTACGCATTAATTCTGTTAATTTTCATCGCTTTTGTATTGCACTAATTAATTAAGTTAAAGTTTCTAAAACAAAATTTATAGGTGACATATATTGTGGCATTATTTCATTATCTAATATTTGTGGGAAAACTGTATCAATATAACGTAAGTACCTACTTACGATAAATCTACAACATTTAAAATGTCTTACAACATAAACCTAAATACATTCACAAAAAAATAAGCATTCAAATTCAAAATGATATAAATACAAAGCTGCTTAGGATAACCTAAAATATCCGAATAAAATCCGCTCCCATCACTATTCTGTAAGTTTCAGCGGTATCAATCGCGGTGGCATTTATGTCAGTCGTTGAGTGCTTTTTTATAATTAGCCTTTTAGACTTTCATTAAAACCTCTTTAGAGTAAGCAACATTAATAACTCCACTGTCGCCTAATAAGTTCCAAGTCGTAAAATTAAGAGAAAATTGTCGAATTATTTTACTATTATTATTGGAGCTTCATTTGTTTTTAAAACACAGATTGTTTGAAAAAAAGTATAGGTTTTAGTACAAATTACTGTAGTTTTAAACTTAGAAGAAATGAGTGCTTATTTACCTACGTATTTAGACTAGTGTCTTTTTGAATCTAGATTCTGTTCTACCTAATTTTAAAATGATATCTAACTTAAATATTCCTCAACATTTCCACAACGCCATCTAACTTGTGTTATGAGTACTAGACACCTGATTAACATACTTACATATTTCTGAATACATACATATAATAGATTAATTATACCCAGACACAGAATAAATCATCGTGCTTATCACACAAACATATCCTGGATTGGATGGAATCCACGACCTCTGGTATAGCAGTAAGAGCCACTGCACGGCAATTAGTTAATTATTGACATTGCACTTAAATGTTATATACTAGGTTTACACAGAACACACACTAAATTAAGACAACACCCTAAATTAAGACAACAAATATCAAATTCAACTCCCTGCCTATCCTACAACTACTTTTTCCCATTCACCTATAAAATCTCGCAGTCCAAATTGCTCTAAGCATTACCGCCGCACAATATAACCTAAAACTCCCCCCTACACTTACCGGCAGGTTATTCGGCGCTAAATACTGTCCCCCCCTCCCCTCTCCCCCCCCGCCCCTCTTCATGCGCTAGCTGAGCGCTGATTATATTTTAACGCAATAATTCTGCGTGATCATACCGCGTTTACGAGAGCACGGTATACATGGGTGTTGGGAGAGAGGATGCGTCTGAAGATAAAGAGGTAGATTTTGTTAAAACCTATGCTTAAAAGAACGTTATTGGTAAGTTTCTTAATATTTTCTTTAATTAGAACCTAAAGGTCATTTTGAAATTTGAAGTAATTTCCCCATATTTGTATTTGCCATGTGGCATCTTTTTAAATATATATATTTTTTTATGTCATCCATTTACCGTGATTACTCAGTAATTAGGACTAAGTTTCCAATAATAATTTTTGATACGACAACTTCATCCAGATTTATCGTTATCTGTCGTAATACATATCGTCCCCTATACTTTATAAGCTCTTGACTAATAAATTAATAGTGATTTTGTGGTCAAGAGCGTAAAAAAGTAATAAAATAACAAAGCCTAAAATTTATCTATCTATCTAAAAGAGATTACTTGAGTTGACTTTGACTGACGTTGACTTGAGTTACTTAACGGCGACTTAAAACTGACAGGTTTTTTTTTTATTAATTTTTCCATTAGCCTACATATTCCATAGGTATTTCTAATTACAATTCAGGGATTGTTACACAGGGATTGTAAGCCCATTAGTTCATTGACCATATACCTACCCATTAATTCGTTCTATGGGCCTAGTTGCCTGAATTAAAGTAATTAATTGATTATTTCGTTACAGATATCTTAAGACATATCTCCAGTCTTATAATCTCTTTCAGTTATGCTTCACGCCGCTGCTAAGATTAAATTTGGCTAAATCTGAGCAAAGTTTATATCTGCGTACAGTCTTCGCAATAGATTCCGTCTGTATCATGTTGAGTTTGTAGGAATTATTATTGTTTATAGTACTTTAAAAGGTTTTGATTTTAAGTATGCAACATAAGTAACTATGATAAATATAGAGCCATGATAAAAAAGATATAATGCTTAAAAAGTGAAAGAGTCATTTTTTTGTACAAATTTTGTTCTTATGGTTAGTCTATGAAAGGGAAAATATTTCACAAGAATGTCTAGTTGTTTAAAAGGAAAACAAATTCAATATCATCGGTGTAGACCGATAGAATATTAATATTTCTAAATACATACCTACATACAATAGATGAACTACACTCAGGTCTCAGACACAAAACAAATAATCTTGCTCATCACACTAACATTTGTCCTGGATGGGGATCGAACCCACAACCTTTGGTACAGCAGTCAGGGCCACTAACCACTAGACCAACAGGCCATTACAATACGTTATATATAAAACTTTTTTCAGCAAACCTTCAAAAAATTCCATCGCTTCACAAACTTGCGCGGACCATTGTACGGCTACCATAGTATAATATTCAATTATTAACACAATAATCCGCCCTCTGTTCTCCCAAGGGACGGTACAGCGCCATCTAGTGACGCTTAGAACACTTAACCTTTCGGTAATACGACGAATTATTTTTTAATTTGAGACGGCGGGATCGTTATTTATTAAGTAAGAGAAATTTGAGATCTGTAAGCGTTTTTTATGTGGAATTATTATGTTTTAATGTTGGTATTTGATAGTTAGTAGGTGTATAAGTTGGTTTTTGAGTGTTTGTAAAATATTGAAGTAATATAATTGACAAACAACATATATTCCACAACATTTACACATTGCTATCTAGCCTCAAATTAAGTATACGATAGTAACTTGAGTTATGAATACTACATAACTGATAAACATACTTTTATACTTCTAAATACATACATATTATAGATAAATTACACCCAGTCACAGAACAAATGATCATGCTCATCACACAAACATTCATCCTGGGTGGGAATCGAACCCACGACCTCCGGTGCAGCAGTCAGGGCCACTAACCACTAGACCAAAAGGCCAGTCGAATTAAAGAAAAAGTTATACTGACGTCTGTTATTTTGTACCATCATCATCACCAGCTATGAATAACCCACTGCTGGGCATATGGTCCTTCCTCCTCCCTTTGTTTATGCCATTCTCCTCTGTCTCGTGCCCTTTGCATCCATCTTATTCCTGTTATCTTTCTTCCAATCACATCCTCGGTCTACCGGCATTTCGCCGTTCAAGTTTTGGCCACTATTCAGGTATTATTTGTACCGTATTCTGGTAATAAACTACGTAGCTATTTAGGTAGCGGAAAAAACTTAATGTTGTATTGATGTAGTAATATAACAGTAAATCCAGTGTACAAAATAACATAATTTTATTAAATAAAATTGTTATTTTAGTGATTGACAGGTTTCAATAGAACGACTAAATAAAGGTTTGTCATGTTTGAAAATGCAGAAGAAAAAAAAGTCCTGATTTATTAATTCAAAGTAAAATTGATGAGGGTTGTGTTAAATACCATTTATTACAAAATCTGAGTTCAATTATAATTGTACTAGCGACATCTGCTACTGAGTAGCATGATAAAAAGTTTACTACATTTAAAATGTTGCAGCTATTAGCTACTAGATGTCGTTACAAGAAAAAAATGCCTGATATTAGTACTAGATGTCGCTGTGTTTGCAACTTGTTTAATTTTCTTTTTATGTTTATTTGAGCTGAATTTACTAGTATAATATATAGTTATTTATTTAAAATTACTTTATGTGTTTTGGTCCACAAAAAAAATGTAATTTAAAATTATATTATAAATTGTAGAGTTTGAGCATTATGGTTTCGTCCAGGTCTTTATTGATCTTCATTCGTTCACAGTTCATTTTACTGTCACTGTAGTTCCGACCGCCTTGTGACATTGACGTATCGTTATCAAAGTTCTCTGTGTGGTTTATTTTGATTTAAAATTGTTAAACAGTTAAATCTAGGTTGTTTTAAATGTTGTTATAAGTGTAATTTAAATTTAATTTTACCAAAATGACTCTGACAGATCACCTCAACGTATTTGGCGTTATGGTCATTCAGCTAATACAATATAAGTAAGTATTAACTATTATTTATATGTAAATCCATAAAAATTATATCAATTATTTTCCGGCGAAAATATTCAAATTTACAATCACTAAAACTGACCCATACCTTGTATTTATAGAGTATTTTTTTAGCTAAGTATATATTTATAATAGTTTTTTTTTATTTTCTTTTAAATATTTCGCTTTTTTCATTGTCCGAAAATCTAGAACGATGTATAAGAGTCTCTTTTATCTATCTACTTAGAATAATTAGGTCCAGAACGTAAATAAAATTTATTCTAAGTAAAAAATCTAGATAATAAATTCAATAGGTACATATTTTGGTCTAAAACGTTTTTGGTTTCATAAAATCAATAAAAGGACGTTAATTTGAAAGGAAAAAATGTAGTTGCATTTAAACAAAGACTTTTAGAAGGTTCCGGAGAGATATAAAAATGTTCTTCCGACATTCCGGACTAGATTGGGTGTGGTTCAGTACTTAAGTCTATATAAGTATTTATTTACTGCTTCACCCATTTCACAAAGCCATGTCATGAATTAATATATAAAATCTCTATTTGGATACCAAAGTTTTGAGTATCTTTAGGGTATTCATAATTATGGGTAGAAAATGCAGAAATTACAACATTTAAAGAAAGGAAAACATCATTCTTCATTAGTATCATTGGGAGACTTACAATCAGAGTTATTTTCTATTCTTTATGAGTTTTACTTTTGTAGACCATTACCTAATTTGTGGATAGAATTCAATAATCCCTTCATGTCCTCATACATTTTTTTTGCTTGCAAAATAAAAGTGCTTTTAAAATGCTTGCATGATTGTAGGCTATTTATTTAGACTTAGTAGCTGTCTAAAAATGCGAGAGAAACCGCAGCACAGCTATTGTGTAAGATATGTGTAATTAATTTAGGCATATAGTTATTTGGCTCTGCGCTAATGCTTAAGTGAAATTTGAGTGTATTGCAATGAAAAATAATAAGTCGAAAATTGCTTTAGGTAGTTTTGGGTAGATGATTGTATTGCATTACAAAGCAGTACTTATGACATAACTTGCTTAAATAAAAAAAAAACCTTGTAAACAGTTATCATTCAAATTGGTGAATTACAACTCTTTATTTCTAAAAAAAGGCATTAATTAATTTAATATCTGTTACTTTTGCATTAAAATAAAAAATGACGTAACATTTCTGTGAATTCATAAGCCGTTCTATTTCGAGTTGAGCCCCGGGCGGGCCTCGATGCAGCGAGGCCCGGTCGATATAATCCCATTTGAACCCCCCCCCCCCCCGCCCCGCGCTTCTCTTGCCCGCGTCACCATGCACCTCGCGACCTCATTGCAGCCCTCGCCCAGAACTATAACCTCTGACCTTTGACCCCTGACCTGTGTCCTCTGCGCGGACTCACCCCGGGAGCTTCGCTGCGCATCCCAGTTTCGCGAATTTAGGTTGAAAGACAATTAGTGTTAAATTCTATTTGGATTCTAGGAATATTGTGCAGTATTGATCGGGCTGTTTTCTGTAGATTTTACGTAACAAAGAATACCTATACGCGATGGTTTTCATTTCATACCTAGAATATAAATACATTTATTTTCTCTCTATAATATGAATTATCCGTAATATACTAAGCAGAAGAATAATAATTAAAATTCGGTATCACACGTATTTATCGGATATTTCCACTAGTTTCGAACCCAACTGTCTTTAACAGATGATGCGGCGTCAGCTTATGATTAAGAATAATTATCGATCCTCCTCAAGAAATATATTAAAATAAAAAAAGAGATGTGATGGTAATATTTTATAATATTCTAGCAAACATTTATCTCATTAAAAAAAAGTAAAAATTAGGAACAGTATCTCTTTGATGAGATTGCATAAACTCGTCAAGTTTGGACTCGATTAATTCGACTTGAGGAGCACTTTACTCCTAAATGATGGTCTGATGATGAAGCTGGAAGGTAGCTAAGGTATCTCAGTGGTGGAATCTAATAACTATGCTGTGTTTGGGCTCTATCAATTCGTCTTAAAGAGCACTTTACACCTAGACTAGTGATGCGCCCCGGCTTCGCACGATCACACGTGATGCTGATACAAAATATACTACAGATTAGAAACCTCTAATAGTATCAGATTTTCTCAGCTAAATGATTCATGTACTAGCTTTTTCCGCAAATCCCCCGCGTGGATGTTGGTTGCTGTCTGGTGTCATATTAATACTAACCGCCGTGGCCGAAATCGGTCCGGACATTATTATAAATATTACCTATTGTCCACAGCTACCAAGATTTCGAAGGCTTCTTCTCCCTCCTCAATACTATCTTCCACCTCGAAGTGCTCCTTGATCTGTGGTTCCCCGTGGTCTGCTGCATAGACTCGGTCTTCGCCTCACAGCTGCTATTATGCTTGGCCTTCGGGGGGTGGCTGACGACGATGATGAAATGGTAAGCGATAGAATAATTATACATTATTATATTGGAATTGTGTGCCCCACGGTGGGCGCCATTAAGTGTAGTATTGTAAATTACTGTTGTTGGTCAAGTATATTTTTTTTTAAACTACTCCCGCACTATAACTTTTTAATCCTTGTATCGCAGGGGTTTCAATTTGTGATTTATTGTAATGGTAATTGGCCTGGTGACTTATACCACGCCAATTACGTGGTGTACACGATGTGTCGCGGGTTCGATCCCTGTGTAGGACAAGAATTTGTGCGATCCACAAATGCTTATTCGGAGTTTCGGAATGTTTGTGTATGTGAATTGAATGTCTGTGAAACCTGGATTAAATACCTTGGTCATCATCATCTTCCAGCCCTTTTTCCATTTTAATGGGAATCGGCGCAACATGTTTTCTTCCATTCTCTCCTATCAGACGTCACACTATCATTTACTCCTTCTACATTCACATCATTCCTTATAAAATCCATTCAACTTTATCCTTCCCCTTCCTCTCCACCCATCAACATTCATACTCATCACCTTTACTCACACGAGTCTCCCTCCTCATCACATGCCCATACCAAGACAAACAATATCCTTTTATTTTTTCTTAATCATCATCATCATCATTCCCCTGCCCTTATCCCAATTATTATTATTTGTGGTCGGCGCAGCATGTCCTCTTCTTCCACACGTTCCTATCTGACGTCATCTCGCAAGGGACTCTCTTTGCAGCCATATCATCTTTCAATACATCCATCGTTTCTTTGGTCGTCTTCTTCCCCTATATCCATCCACATTCATGTCCATCACCATTCATTTTTTCTTAAATACCTTAGTAGTAAAAAGAATATTAGAATCAAACCAAGCTGCTCTCTCCAGGTGGTTATTAGATGATCGGCCATATTGGTGGGTGCAAGAAACGTCTATCTATCTAGCTGAGCCATACCAATCAGACAAGCGGCCCTTGCTTCGCCAGACATATCAGACTTGCGAGGTCGGTCCAGGTAGCCCGTCAGAGCATGCAATGGCTGCTGTAGTAGTCGTTGTACTATTCATCCTGTGGCTCACTCAAATAGCTAAAGAGAAGTAAGTTTTTGGCGTTTTTTGGATCTGCTCTTTTGTATGTATCTAAATCTGTGAATTATGATGTAATGTTGATTTTAGTATTTTTCTCTCGTTTTTTTTTCGTAATTCTAAGAAATACATTTTTTTTGTTGACCTTCTTTGGTAGAACATAGAGCTCTTATATGTTAAATTCTAAGACTTTTCTGTATACCCATGCTCACAAATAAATATATTTGGATTTGAATTTGAACCTCTCTAAAGATTGCTCGAAACTTATTTTTTTATCGGTTTAAAGATATTTTATTCCTCATATAAGATAAAAGAAAAAAAAAAGAAGGAAAGAAAATACATACAGTTCACTTAAAATTTGAAATAAAGTGCTTATTAAATTAATTGATTACACCACCAGTTATAATGCATACATTTAGATTTAGATAATTTAAGAGTGTGCATACTTAATTCCTAAGTTTCTTTTTATCAGGATTCCGAATACGAGAGTCTGGTCCTGGATAATACTAGCTTGCGCTTTCTCGATGAATATGTTCGTTGTGATCGTCGCGAGAGCTTACACGGCCTCGCACTTCCCACATCAGCTGCTGTTAGGAGGTTTTATCGGTGAGTTAATTAATTTTAAGAATTTTTTATTCATCATTCCCCTGCCCTTATCCCAATTATATCCATCAACATTCATACTCATCACCTCATCACATGTCCATACCAAGACATACGATATCCATTATTTTTTTCTTAATCATCATCATTCCCCTGCCCTTATCCCAATTATTATTATTTTGGGTCGGCGCAGCATGTCCTCTTCTTCCACACGTTCCTATCTGACGTCATCTCGCAAGGGACTCTCTTTGCAGCCATATCATCTTTCACACAATCCATCCATCGTTTCTCGGTCGTCCTCTTCCCCTATATCCATCCACATTCATGTTCAGCACCTTCCTTACCACGTGATCCTCTTTCCTCTGCATTGTCCATACCATGACAGCCGGCTACCACGAAGGTTTTTTTTTTAGAATTTTTTATTATAGATTTTTTATTTAAAAATCTATAATAATTTCCGTGTGGTGTCCGGATATAAAGAATAGCACCACCCCATATCCTCCACTGGGTGTCGTAAAAGGCGACTAATGGACCTTAAGACCTAGTGCACTGTAGCAAGCACCTTGGGTCACCCGAATGGTGGCGGGGTAAACAACTAACAATCGCATTTCCAAAGAGGGTTAGTGTCAGGCAGGCGGCCGACTATAAAACCATAGCCAAAACTTTAAGCAACATGTCTAGAAGACGTGTTGCGCCGACCCCAAGTGAAATGGGATAAGGTCAAGAAGATTTTAATTTCAATTCATCTGCCGGGTGCGGAAAGACTTTTGGGCAAAAATAACCACACATTGGGTAGCAAATAATGGAAGGAGACCTCGCGGTAGACCCAGGAGGAGATAGCGGAATGAGCTCGATACATTTGCACAAAAACTGGCCTCAGTTAGCCATAGACCGGGATAGGTGGAAGGAGGAAAGGGAGGCCTTTGCCCTTATGAGACTTTTATTATTATGTATATTGATACGTGAATTTTATATTTTAGATAATTATCCTTTTTTTTTCGTGGGAAATAATCAAATGCCCCCGCATGCTGTGGGAGTGTCAGACTTTACTGACTAAAACCAACTATGTTCCTCCTGGACCCCCTTTGAGTGCCGGGGTCGCGGTAACTCTCACGAACATCCCACAGCCCCGGCAGGAAGATTATTGCCATTCTAATTTTATACATTTACATATTCCATACACTTACCCCCAAATCTTATACAAACTTACCCTCATTTCAGGTGCGACTTTAGTCCCGACCCTCTGTGTGCTTGTAGTGGACCCCTATTTGTGGCAATACGGGCCCTTGTCCAAGCGTGACTCTGTGGTCATCAAGTTCTGGTTCATCCTCGCCATCATCTGCATGGTGGCGATATCCGTGCTCACTTATTACGGCCTCAAAGTCTTCGGTTGGGACCCGGCTTGGTCTATTAAGATGGTATGTAGTTGTGTATTTTTTTATTAAGTTACTAGCTGTTGCCCTCGACTTTGTAGGGATTTTTTTGCTCTTTTTTTATTTATTTATTTGGTACACCAACAGCATTTTGTTAAAGATTGTCAAAAACAAAGAATTCGAGGATAAATAGATGTTGGTGGATACTCAATATGCTCACAAAATTTCAAGAGAATCGGTCAAGCAAACGGAGAAGTATGTTAACTGACACGAGAATTTTATATAATTATATTAACTATCAGTTGCGAGTTGCGACCTGCAAATATCAGTTTACAGTATGTATATTTGAACGACGGACTTATTCAAACCACCAATAGTTTATGCATAAACTTCACCAATAAACGTATAAACAATAAAAAAACCCTGATTAATGACGAACAAAATCGTTCCAAAAAAGTCCTAATAACTTCGCAACGTTTTAACACCCTCGCGCTTATCGAACATATGCCCAGTCAATGACCGACGCCGACGTAGGTATGAATGCATTTCACTGCGCGGCACTCGTCGTCGACATCACAAGGGGCGCGGGGGGGGCTTGCGCGCTCGCTGCCTTAGCGGCGGCACGTGTTTGGCGTGTGATATTAGGCATTTTGCGCTCTGTGTTCATAAATACTGTATTTTATCGGATAGTTATATGAAAAATTAAGGTCATAGTTTTTTTACATATTTGGGACGAGAATCGAATACTGACCACCCTCCTTCAATAAGTCCGTCGTTCAAATATACATGCTGTATAACCCCAAACTCCATACAAAATTACCAAAACTTTATCCAACCGTTTGAGCGTTAAATTGTAACAAACATCCATCCATATTCACAAACTAAGAGTACCCAACATCCATCCATACTCACAAACTATCACATTTATAATAGTAGGATATTAATAACTATATCTTCCGTTTCCAGGCCTATCGCTATTGCCACCATCCCGAAAACATATCCCGGGACTCCATGCCAATTATCTCTCTGCTGTCATATATTGCCTACATGTTCGGCTGGGCAATATGTGTTTCTCCCGAAGTCACACAGTAAGTCATCACAAATATAAATACCGCGGTAATCCGACAAACGTTTTACCTGACAATGTCGGATTATCGAATTTGTCGGATTTTTGACGGGCCTATTGGTCTAGTGGTTAGTGACCCTGACTGCTAAGCCGGAGGTCGTGGGTTCGATTCCCACCCAGGACAAATGTTTGTGTGATGAGCACGATCATTTGTTCTGTGTCTGGGTGTGATCTGTACAATGTATATACTTAGAAATATATAAGTATGTTTATCAGCTATCTGATTACCATAACACAAGCTCTGCTTAACTTGGAATCAGATGGCCGTGTGTGGATATTGTCCCAAGATATTTATTTATTGACCCCCTGTTGTACGGATTTTTTCGGAAAGAGTACCCGTTAGTCCGACATATTACATTACAGCATAGTAGAGGCACAGTCTAAATATATTATTGTCATACAGTCGTCCGACGAAGGCGTCTAGACAGGGCAATCGTGCGGGGTGCGAGGGGTGGGACGCGGGAACTGCGCACAAAATAATGTTAGCAGTTCGGGACACGTCATTCAGGGCTTACGCGTGTTTTTTCGTAATTATTTTATAAAATGGTGCGTACGTCGTGTGCTGTGAGAGATTGCAAGTCTTCATTTCGTATTAATAAGGATCTGCGGTTTCATCAGCTTCCACGAATAGAAGAAAGGTAAATAAATAATGTTTTGTTATTGTAGAGTGAATACGTAAATTTAATCTATACTAATATTATAAAGCTGAAGAGTTTGTTTGTTTGTTTGAACGCGCTAATCTCAGGAACTACTGGGTCGAATCGAAAAATTATTTTTGTGTTGAATAGACCATTTATTGAGGAAGGCTTTAGGCTATATAACATCACGTTGCAACTATAAGGAGCGAAGAAGTAACGGTAAATGTGAAAAAAAACGGGGGAAAATTATTCATCCTTGAGGGCTTCCGTTGCGTGCGCTGCGAAAATGGTTCAAGATACCAAAAATATATGTATAAAAGAATTATTTCTATTGAAATGATCTAAAAAAATGTTCACGACAGTATATGTCTATCTTTTAAGGTTAACTCACTAGAACCGTTTTTATGGTAATCAAATTCGGTCGAAATTAATGCTTTTGTTAAGAGTTGTATCAACGTATCAGGTTGTGGAGAAAATCAATATATATACTTCTGCCACAAGAAAATAAAACTAAAAATATTATTTACGCAGAAGTAGGTACTTTAAAATTTTAATAATTATGTTCTTTTAAAAATTTTAAAACCTAAATTGTCTAAAATAATAACAGAAAATGACGAGGACAAAGTCGTGGGTAACAGTTATAATTTATAAAACTAAGGAGGTTATCCGCAAAAATAAATGATGCCCAAAATAATTATTCCACGCGGACGAAGTCGCGGGCACAGCTAGTAATAAAAATATTTGTCATGCCCGTCAAAGTTGACAACGCCAACAAAATGGCCGAATGGTGGACGGAAAGAAGTATGAATAGGTAGGTAGGCTAGGTACCTGAAGGAAAATGGAAAATCCTGGAAAATGGACGCCATTTTTTTTAAAATTCGACACGGCTGTCAATTTCTAGGCTAACTGGGGTGCTTGTTATCAAAATGCCATCTTTTTTGAAATCCAAGACGGCGGACGTCATTTTTTTTTATTTTATTTTTTTATTTAATTTTAATAATATAATTAAGTTCAGCAATAGAAATTTCAAATCTATTGAATCTAGAAACCGAAAATATTTGTCAGTTACCCATTTATAATTATTGTTTTATTTAATGTTATTTATTGTCATAGTTTTTCAATTGGTTCTCAGCAAGTTATAATAATATTAGGTTACACTTTTTTTAATGATTATAATGTTAACGATGTTGATCTGCAATAAATAAATAATTTTATTAATATTTTTAATTTTGACAACCCTTGCCATCGCGATATTGACAAGACGTTGTCGGCATTTTCCACAAGATCAAAGCCGTCGGACGACTGTATGATATTTAGACTGTGGTAGAGGTGCGTTCGAGTTGCAACCTGTCCAAACATCTGTTACCTACATTATTGAAGATGTGCCAAACTTTTAACTGCGATAGGTATTTCGGATTACAGGGGGCCCCGGTTTAAACAGGGGCCGGATTACCGGGAATTCACAGTTTATACTAAATTTTAACTCAGACAGGGCTCGAACCTGCCCAAGGCCTAGATAATGTTACATTGCATTGGAATAGTAAAATGAGAAAAAATTCAAATGTTAATGACATTCCTTTTTGACAAGTGATTTTATTTTGACTTGTCTGTTTAATACATTTGAGCGATAACGCTCGAAAAAACTCATTTATTTTTTAGAAACGTCCGTGTCCTACTACTGTATTAATTTATATTGTGCTAATACGCAGAATAAAAATACTAACTTTATTCTTTTTATTTACAGTTTTGCCTACAACACAGAGCGTCGGTCAAGAGTGTTTGCATTCCTAATCGGTTTATTCTTTATGAAAACATTCGACATTATAAAGCAGGTGTCTTGCCATTTTGACATAAAAATATATTATCTCACGCAATTCATACTCATAATTTTCAAGTCTTTTGTGTACCTTCGATTTTTGCCGGATGTCTCTCACTTCCCATACATGTTTAGCAATCCGTGCAAAGTGTTGGTAAATTCGCGAAAGGCATGAGATGAGGACTCCGATGAGGCCGACGAGGCCACTGACGAGGCCGATGAGGCCACTGACGAGGAATTGTGCGAATTCCATAGGCACGAAGCGCGGTATATAAGGGCTCGGGCCACCTATACTATACCGGATAGAAGGTCCAGGGTACAATATAACCCTACTATACCCTCCCGGCCTACACCCGTGCCAGAAAACACCCCTCCCGTGTAAATATTTTAAAATATACATGTTTGGGTGTGTTTTGATGTAAATGTCAAAAATATTGACATTTGCGTCAATTTTTGAGCTTATGGTCAATGGTTGTCTAAGTGGGATTTGACGGTGCTGTCAAACATGTCAATAATTTAGATTTTTGACTGTTTGAGGGCGTTTTTTTTTTTTGAAATCCCAGAGCTCAAATTGTAAAATATTAATTGTAGTTTTATTATAGCCGTTTAGGGCAAATGACTGTCTATCTTTTCTGATAGAATTTTGAAAGTCTGATTGCGCTGTGTTTGCGCAATGATTGCGCAAGTCTGAGACTGAGTAGTGTGGAAAAGAGTAAGACTTGGTTGGCATCTGTTGGACTCCTTATGAGTTACGTGTTCATCAAAATTCTAAATTTTATTATAATATATCGATGTTATGTGTTTAGAATGACATACTAAAACTAAAAAAAAATACAAAAAAGCAAAAAATATAAAATCACAAAAAAAATACAAAAATATAAAAAAATCTTAAAAAATATATATGTGTCCCCTTATATGTCTTGTTGACTTTAGTCATACATTGTATAGCTTGTAAGGTAACAAAGTACATACTTTTTCGGCAGTGTTGCTAGACTTATATCACGTTTTTGGGCCGTGTTGCCATTTGACTGCATTTTGGGGCCGTGTGCCATATTTACTCGGATAATGACGTCTTAAGTCTTAAGACTTTTTGCTCATGATCTTGGCTTATGTTAGTTCATTGCTGGACAAAAGCCTTTAACAACTTTGACGACAACAATCTTTTAAGCATTTGACCAAATTGTAAAATGCTCAAACAACGTTATTACAGACTTTTTGGTAAAATAACTGACTTTAAAAAACGGAAATTCTTGTGTGGGGTAACTATAAAAGGGAATATTTTTATTCGAAGATATTTGACTTTCAAAAGAGGTAAGAGAAAAAAGATTTCGGGGGGTAAGATGAAAGACTTTGAAGAAAATTTAATAGTGTTCTATTATTTGTTAACAAAACTAAATTGTTTAAGCAATATGGTTTTGACAACAAATAATATTAAAACTGTTTTTTAAGATTTGTCACATCCTTACCCCATTTTACAATAGACAAATTGTTACTAGTGCCGCGTATCGCGATGATGACACTTTTAATCGATTTAATTGCCAGAATCGAGAATAAAATCGATTTGACCTAAGTATGTACAGGTGCAATTTTATGAATATAGTCTGATAAATTTATAATTGCTGTGAGATTTTAATATGCTTATAAAATACCATGTAAATAATATATTGTTGGTATATGTGTACCCTGCATCCTGAATTAATAATTCCTCCTGCCAAATATATTTTAGAATTACTCGTACACCTACCTCAAATTACCTCCATTCCTTATTCTATGTATGTTTATCAGTTACTCACAGTATCTAGTACTCATAACACAAATTACTGTCGTATACTTAATTTGAGACTAGATGGCGTTGTGTGTATGTTAAGGAATATTTATTTATTTATTTCTTTATATTTATTCTTCCTCCTTATTCCTTTCTTATCCCTTTTTCTCCGTTCCCCTTTCCTTAATACTGTTTTTGAACAGATTTGGGGAAAGTGGATGATGGCCTATCACCATAAGTAGTATGATTGCAGTTGTGGAAGAGAGACGCCGCTCTACGCCGTGTAGTGCGCTGTCACGCTTCCACAACTGCAGTAATATTACATGATAATTATATTTTAATGTTTTTTTTTATTATATTTTACAGATAGAACATAAATAATTTATAAAACCAAATTCTAAATTTTGTATTGGACTAATGAGGGTTACATTTTTTTATTGTTTTATAAAATAGACTGATTTTTCTATTTTTATTTTTAAAATTCTATACACTTTTCTGGAATTTTTTTGATCCTTAAACCAAAGTAGTTAGTTTTTTTTAATAATTATAGACAATAAGAAATTAGTCATATAGTTATTGAAATAGAGTTTAAATTAGAACTGATTTATATTAAAATATAAATTAATTAATTCATTATTTAAGAGTTATTTTTCTGTGATATTTCGGTCTAAAAGACTTTCGAATTTAAATTATATTTATTTATACAATGTTAAGTTTTGTAGTTGTATAAAATTATACAAGATTTTTTTTGTGAACTTGTATTGTTTATTTTTATTTTCTATAAAAATAGTAAAATTGTTATGTTTTATGTTTTTAGTCTTTTATATACTATGTAAATAAAATCTTCCGCCTTTATTAATATTTAAAATATATTCTAAATGTTCTTGACTGTTATAATATATAAATGTTACCTTTGAATAAAATCTATTGTATAATATTTAAATAATTGTAAGTGAATCCTAACAAAAGCTTTAATATTTTAATTTGCATCCCCTAATAAAATAAAAAAGAAAATTTTGTGGTTTTATTTACGCATTTGTATGCATTATACATTTTAATAATGCCCCGATGTTCGACCACGGCGGCTAGCGTTACTAGAACACCAGCCAGCTACGCGGGACATATTACAGTGCACAAGCATGTGCTAACACAGGTGCACTCTCTGTTCCTTTACTCTCATAGCCCGATGGGACGGTAATCCGACACGACCGTAGAGAGATCAGGCGCAGGACCCACATTTTTACGTGCCTTCCGAAACACGAAAGCTGTGATATTTATTTCTAAAACGTACACAATATTGGAAAACTTGGTGCTCTCTATAGGGACCGAACTCAAGACCTTTGACTTGGCAGTCCTGAGGTCTCACCATTAGGCTACCACAGCTACCGAATGTACCTTTTATGTCACCCTTAAATATTGATAAATGTAATTGTATGGAATAAATATGTTATGCCAAAGACATTTGTTCATCACCTCATGGCTTATTTGATCTCAGAAAAACTCCGTCCATAGCGTGTATTTCTACTTGATATCTACACTAATATTATAAAGAGGAAAACTTTGTTTGTTTGTTTGGTTGAAATGAATAGGCTCAAAAACTACTGGACCGATTTAAAAAATTCTTTCACCATTCGAAAGCTACATTATCCACGAGTAACATAGACTATATTTTATTTTGGAAAACAAATAGGGTTCCGTAAGATATTTGGATTTTTCGTCATAAATAAAATGATAGTTTTCATATTATTTTTGTCAGCGAAACGAAGTTTGCAGGGACAGCTAGTGCAGAAAAATAAGACAAGTCATTTTGATTGGACAACCAGTATAATATTGTAAAATGCCACAAGTAACTGAAAACTAATCGATATCACCTATTTTAACTAAATCTATGTAAGTATCACTGTAATGATGTTTTAAGGGCAGCGTTCTTAAATACGGGATGGGTCGCGTCGCATGTTGGGGCCACACTACCTCATTGTCACTTTTCTGTATTATTTCAGATTTTAGCTTCGAAGGTTTTCGTATTACCTTCGATCTTGTGACTCCCTTCACCCAAGCCCACAAGTTGTTACTAATAGAGATTTCAATCTTCCTATTTCTAATTGAATCAAAACTTTTTAACGCATTCTTTATTTTTTTCGGCCGTTTCCTTGAAGAACTCTGTCCCATGTAGCATTCGGAGTCTACGTCCACTTTCTTTTTAGTTATACCTTTAAAAAAACTGAATTTCGATGATCGTTTCTTTATGTTAAATATGGATACTTCTTCCCTGACTTTCACGCATTCATTTATGCTGACTCTAGATCTTGGTCTGAATCGTGTTGTTATTTCACGCGGCTCCTCTATCTCCTGTATAAAGTCTGTAGTTTGGGAGATTCCTTGCCTTAGAAATGTTCTGTTCCCTCTTATATTTTCAGCGGGTATTATTTTATCGATCGGCATGCAAGCTAGTGCTCTAATGCATATTAATATTCGTTTGAAAAAGTTACTGAATGTACGTGATATTATATTATGTTCCTTTTTACACGTTCTGTGATTACAGTGTACCATTTTATATGTATGTATTGTTGTTTGGTATGTATTGACTGGTTGTCAGATTTTTTTGACGGTTGACGTTTTAGAGGTGGGTTGAAGAAAGAGATTGGAGTCTTGTGAGGTTCTACCTGGATGAAAAGAAAAATAAATATCTTAGGACAATATCCACACACGGCCATCTGATCCCAAGCTAAGCAAAACTTGTGTTATGGTAATCAGACAGCTGATTAACATACCTATATATTTCTAAATAAATACATATTATTATTATTAGGGAAAGAGGCGTGACGTTTATGTATGTATGTATGTACATATTATTGGTAAATCACACCCAGACACAGAACAAATGATCATGACATCATCACACAGACATTTGTTCTGGGTGGGAATCGAACCCACTACCTCCGGTTTAGCAGTCAGGGTCACTAACCACTAGACCAACAGGCCTATAGAGTAGGTACTATAGCAGGTATCGAGGCCGATCCCGTGACGCTGGCTTAGGTAGTAGTAAAAGCCCGGGAGTCCGACATATCGCCATGCCGTGCCCTCGGCGTGGGTTGAAGACATTAGCGTTTCATCCCGAAAAAACAAAAAAAAATCTAAATATAAAAAAATGTTTAAAACAATTAATTAAATCTGGAAAAAATAATTTACACTATTTTAATTAAACATAATTTAATTTTATTCATATCTTATAATTATTGTTAATTTTTCATTATTTATTTATGTATATAGACAGTATAATTAATATTTTATTAGAACCATAACTGTCCTTATAAATGTTGAACTGTACTGTAACAGCTCTAAGTTCAAAATTATTGTGCATGCTGTGGTCTCCTCTAATTGAGGGAGTACACTTTCTTAATACTAATGTTTTGTGACAATATTATGTTATGTGTATATCCCTTGTTGGGGACCCCAAAATAAATAAATAAAAAAAAAACATTAAGCCCAAATCGGTTGTTCTAAAATAGGAAAGTAAGTTAAAAAATTCAACAGAGTAGTTTCTATAAACGGATAATGATAAGTCTTTGCATAACAATGGTATTTATTAACATCAACCGCCAAATGCCCCCAGTACTTTAAGACCACACAAATATTTGTTAAACACAGGAATCGAACCCGTAATACATCGCGCACTGTGGTTATGTCATCGAAGTAGTAGGTACTACATGAGGGCTTCCCACAACATACAGGGTGACTTCGAAGTCGTGGGCAATATTTTAAACTAAGACACTATTAATGATACTAATTGCGTTAGGGCTACTTTTACGCAAAAAAAAAGTAAGTAGTATCTCTAAGTTCCGCGCGGCCGTGGATGATGCGACGGCCGCGTTTAAATATTTTGAAACTTTAGATCATTGGCATTATTTTGTTTTTTTTTTTTTTTAATAGTAATTTATTACGGTAGTATGTTACTTATTATTTAAGTATACATTACATTTTTAATAACTAGGTAACTACCTACGTTATTATTTTTTTTTTTTGTAAAAATAGCCCTATCATTAATAGTATCATTAATAGTGTCTTAGTTTAAAATATTGCCCACGACTTCGAAGTCACCCTATAGATATCACTCGTCTATCCATGCAGTCAATAATTTAATATCTATTTCATAAAGTCGAGTGGATTGATAAAAGTAATCAAATCATTCTGCCAAAAAGCTTATTAATTTAACTACTTTGTTTGCCCCGCGATGTTGCTTGCACTGTATCAGATACGCTGTTTATTTATTTATAGAGTTTTGCCAACTGTTAATACATTGATACTTACATACATTACATACATACTTACATACAACATATTATATTTTTTTTCCTAAAGCTTATTCAATTTGACTGGCCTGTTGGTCTAGTTATAAGCGGCTCTGACTGCTATACCAGAGTTCGTGGGTTCGATACACACCCAGGACAAATGTTTGTGTGATGAGCACGATAATTTGTTCTGTGTGATACATAGATAAATTACACCCAGAATTTATCTATAATATGTGTGTTATTTGAAGTATTTAAGTATGTTTACCAGTTGTCTAGTACTTGTACTGGTACTTATATATAGAGCATAAGTAACTCTCGTATACTTAATTTGAGACTAGATGGCGTTGTGGGAATGTTGAGGAATATTTAATTATTTTTTTATTAAATGTTATGAATATTAGTCAAGAAGTTTCAACGTGTAACAAACATACACACACACAATATTTTTCCTTTGTAATGCTAGTGTGATAATTGATATTAATATTTCCACTTGATAATGGTTATTCAGTTATTGTATTTTATTATATTAATAAAATAGATATAGAATTAAGCTCTTTTATATTTAGCAACTGCTAGTGAGAACAATTGTGTTTGGTAATTTTGTTCGCAAAATGCTTGGCCCCGAAAAGAAATTTTCGCCAGCAGATTTATTGGAATATGTAAGTATTTTTTGTGAATATTGTTTTGAAAATGTTGACACTTTCTGAATACTAATATTGTCACGCTAAGTGAATGAATGCGCGGATAGCCGTGTGGACGCCAATTACCACTGTGCGCAACATGTCGCGGGTTCGGTCCCCACGTAGGTCAAGTATTTGTTCGTTCCACAAATGCTTGTTCTGAGTCTGGTTATATTTGTACACGTTAGTTGAATGTCTGTGAAACCCCCCACGATACAAGGATTAAATAACTTAACGTTGATGTCGCTTAAAAAAAATGTGGGGTTCATTGATCATTTTTTTGTTGTCTAGTGGTTAGTAGCCCTGACTGCTGTACCAGAGGTCGTGGATTCGATTTCCATACAGGATTTTTTTATGGTGGTCAAGGTCATTTGTTCGGTGTCTGGGTGTAATTTCTCTATAATGTGTATGTATTTAGAAGTATATAGGTATGTTTATCAATTGCCTGGTAGGTACTCACAATATGAGCTCTGCTTAGTTTGACAAAGAATGACGAAATGACACAATGATGACATGCAAATGGTCGACGCATAATAGCTAACAGAATGATGTGGGTAACTTATTGCTAACACTAGTAGCGCCGGTGCTCCAAACAATTACTAGTATAAATCTGCCTGAAGAACGAATGCTGTCAGGCCCAAACTGTCTCATACCCTGCTATTCACAACTTCCCATTTATAACAGCTTAAATTTCTCTAGGCAGACATGCTACTGAAATATCTTATACCCTGCTATAACCACACCTTCGCTATTTATAATACCTGTCTTTTCTAGGCAGACATGCTACTAAAAGCCGCGAATCTTCGTGAAGCTCACATCCAG